>MDKH01182184.1:0-15638 GCA_005239495.1 Nicotiana undulata | reverse complement strand
TTTGAAAGTTTATATACAGGTTTGAAAATATTTTGAGGAAAAATTGGGTAACAACAAGGTCGACTAGATACTCACTAATGTCCAACAATAAAATATAGAAAGATATATGTCTAAAGCAGTAGGCATGTGAAGCCGAAATCAACAAGTACATAAGCAAATAATGTAATCCAAGTAACAACTGAAAATGAATTGCAAGTGCCAAATCCTCTGTTTACACAATACCTATCAATCCCACATTAAGTGACCCAAACTCAAGTGATAATACAATACCAGAACAAGACAACCAGCTGGAGTCATAAGGGTGGTCATAAGGACTGAGGTCATAAGCTACCCACGATCGCGAATCATACCTGCGACTCGTGTGCTGACTCAAAAATGATAAGCTCCCCACGATTGCGAATCTTACCTGCGACTCGTGTGCTGACTCGATAATGATAAGCTCCCCATGATCGCGAATCTTACCTGCGACTTGTGTGCTGACTCGATAATGATAAGCTACCCACGATCGCGAATCTTACCTGCGACTCATGTGCTTACTCAATAATGATAGATGAATATTCATATATATAGGTTTATATGTCTACCGACTCAACAGTGAACCCAACAGGATTGTGCCAATACCACTGTAGCCAACTGGGATTGAAATCATAATATTTCACCTTTCCATGTCATCTCAACAAAAATCACAACTTACAATACATACAAGGTACAAATAAGGCACATAGAGGCATGCTCGTGAGTCCTAGAGCTACCCGATATAGCAATATAGTTGCCACGTACGGACTCTCGTCACTTGGTACGTACGCGGCCTCCACAACATGTATACATAACAAATAAGAAACCTATGGGGACATTTCCCCCTTATGAGGTTGGAAAGGAGACTCACCTCATGATGAAATAACCCCTCGAATCAAGGATGCGCCCGAAATCTCCGAAATCTACCCTAGACAGCTCACAACTAGCCAAATATAGCGTAATTGAATCAATTTAAGTTCAAAGAAGAAGAAACAACCAATAAACCCAAATTAGGCATTCTTGAAGGATTTAGGAATTTCGACCCCAGGCCCACACGTTCGGATTTCGAGAATTCTCGAAGGAATCACTTACCCGAAGACTAAGGATCATAATTTATGTGATTTATACTTGAATTCATAACAAGAATTGAATAGTTCACCAAATTTCCAAAAATCCTATTTACTACCCTAAATCTAGTTTTTACTAAGATTTAGTAGTTAAATCCCTTGCTAATTCACATATTAGACTAGACAAACAGAGTGAAATTACTCACCTTTGGTGGACTTGGTCGTGGGCAGGTTTTCCCCAAGCTTAAGAGCTCTTTAATGGAGGTTGAGTGAGAAAACGATGAAGGAAATCGGTGTTTTGACATTTAAATACAGGCTGCCTACAGGGGTTTCCGCACCTGCGACCCTGGGACCGCACCTACGGTCCCGCACCTGCGAAGAAATGGCCGGGGGAGCTAGGTTCGCACCTGCGGAGTTGGGGGCTGCACCTGCGGTCCCGCTCCTGCGGAAAATGGTCCGCACCTGCAAGGCAGGGACTGCAGGAGCGGTCCCGCACCTGCGGCTGGGCAACCGCACCTGCGGTCACATCAGCTACAGCTGCACCAGTAGTGTTTTTAGCTGGTTTTTAGCCTCGTGCGGGGTCCGGGAGGCACCTGGGTCAACCCGAGCCCCCGTCCAAATATACCAACAAGTCCCAAATCATTGTACGGACTTGCTCGAGCCCACGGAACACTCAAAACAATGCTAAAACTAAAAATGACATCCCAGAACCCCTGAATTCATAATTTAAGACTTTCAAACTCTAGATTTCTATAATGATACGCCGAACCGACCTATAAAACTCGGAATGACTTCAAATTTTGCATACAAGTCATAAATAACCATACGGAACTATTCCTGTTCCCGGAATTCCGTTCGGACCTCGATAGCATAAAATCATGCCCAAACCAAATTTCAAACATAAGGAAATCCTGATTTCCATTTCGGGCGCCGAAATGCTCCCGGGTCATCGAAAACCCAAGCCGAACATATGTCCAAGTCTGAAATCATCATTCGGAGCTATTGGAGCTGTCAGAACTCGATTCCGAGGTCGTTTTCTCAAAATGTTGACTGAAGTCAAACTTGGCCAAATAGGCCAACCTTAAAGAACCAGGTGTTCCTAAATCACTCAAACCATTCCCGAATCCCGAACCACCCGTCCCCGCAAGTCATAAAGCATGAATAGCCGCTATGGAAGGTTTCATTTAAGGGAACAAGATCCTAATACGCAAAATAACCGGTCGAGTCGTTACAATAAATATACTACGGACCTACTAAAAGTCTTTGAATATGTGAAATAACATCGTAACCAAGAATCATACCACAAAATCAATTTAATCAACTTCAAAATATCAAACTCATGTCAACCAACTTCGAACGTGATGAACCATACATACACGACTCGGAATGATGCCAAAGTTTATGCACAATTCATAAATCATAATCACAATATGGACCTATTCCAAGGCTCGGAATCCATAACGACATTAATAACAACGAAGTCGACTTCAAATAAAACTTATAAAACTTTAAAGCATTCAAGACGCCAACTTTCAACAATAAGCGCCAAAATGCTCCTAGTCCACCCGAAACTCGATCCGAACATGTCAATTCCAAAATTATGATACCAACCTAATGGAATCTTCAAATCCCGATTCTGAGTTCGTTTACTCAAAGTGTTGACTCAAGTCAAACTTAGCCGCCTTAGGCCACTATTATGGAATAAGTGTTCCGAATTCAACCCGAACCCCTCAAAAACCAAACAAACCATTCTCGCAAGTCATAAAATAGTAAAAACACATACGATATGTTCTAAATAGGGGAACGAAGATCTATAAAGAAAAACAACTAGCCGAGTCATTACATTCTCCACCTCTATAACAAACGTTCGTCCTCGAACGCGTTTAGAATCATACTGGAACTGCCGAATATAGTGGATATATGCTCCACATATCCTCCTTGGTATCCCAAGTCTCCTCCTCGATTGCTTGACCTCTCCACTGGACCTTCATGGCTAAAATCTTCTTAGACCCCAACTCGCAGACTTGCCTGTCAATAATAGCAACTAGCTCCTCCTCATAACCCAAGCTCTTATTTAGCTTAACCATGAAAATATATAATACATTGGACCTGCCGGCATGGTACCTCTAGAGCATAGACACGTGGAATACCGGATGAAATGCAGATAGACTATGGGGCAAAGGAAGCATGTATGCTAGCTCTCCAACTCGCTCTAACAACTCAAATGGGAAGACGAACCTTGGACTCAGCTTGCCCCTCCTTCTGAACCTCATGATACCCATCATCAACGATAATTTCAAGAGAACCTTCTCGTCTACCATGAATAAAAAATCATGTGCCTTCTGATTCGCGTAACTCTTCTGCCTAGAATGTGCTGTGCGAAGTCAATCCTAAATCAACTTTACCTTTTCCAAGGTATCCTTTACCAAATGTGTACCATATAACCTAGCCTCGCCGGGCTCAAACTAACTTATGGAAGAACGACATGGACGATCATACAAAGTCTTAAATGTATCCATCGTGATGCTAGATTGATAATTGTTGTTATAGGAAAACTCCGCCAATGGTAAGAATCGATCCCACTGCACTCTGAAGTCATTCACACATGGTTTGAGCATACTGAACTGTCCGCTCCAACTGCCCATCAATCTGCAGATGAAAGTCCATGTTGAGCTCAACATGGGTACCCAACTCACTCTGTATAGCTCTCTACAAGCGTGAAGTGAAATGAGTGCATGTTGCTCCCAAATGCACACACAAGTATACGTGGTCGACAAGTAATATAGGAGTGTAAGTCCAGATATCGTATCCACAAGGACTTGTGA
Source organism: Nicotiana undulata (assembly GCA_005239495.1). Classification (NCBI taxonomy): domain Eukaryota; kingdom Viridiplantae; phylum Streptophyta; class Magnoliopsida; order Solanales; family Solanaceae; genus Nicotiana; species Nicotiana undulata. The sequence continues at coordinate 11,731 of MDKH01182184.1, read as the reverse complement.
TTAACTATTTACTAAATTAAACTAAGACAATTAATCTACTCAATCGAATCCTCACGTAAGAATATTTAACTAAAATTTATCTAGAGTAACAGATTAAGATATTAAAGAAACTAACGACAAGCTTCAAGACGAATTCAATGGTAGTGAATTTCTAGAGCTATGGGTTAGCTAACAATCCTGTTGAGTTTTCCACTTAAATCGTCTAATTAATTTATTGGGTTTAGTGGTTGACAAGATTAATATTGCTCGTATCCTTCTCTCGAAGCACTACTCGCCTATTCAAGCTAATCTAACGCCTATATTACTATGGAATTAGAATTAACAAGAACACATTAATAATTCCTGTATAGTAACCAAGCAAGGCAATTAAGCATATTCATATCCTAACCGCAAATCAGCCCCCACTCAGAGTAAAGATCTTGCTCTACTTAATCTTATATGCAATCTAGAATTCCCTCTCCCGAGTTCAATCCTAGATTCGTAGATAGTATTCAATTGGTGATCAAGAAATCAAATAATTAAGTGCATGATTGATAAATAAACCAATATGATAAAATAATAAGAACAATTCAAGGTTCAAACTATAACATTCATGTAGCACCCAAAACTCTAGAACTAATAAACTATGAAATTAAAAGAAGAGAATATGAAGAAAAACTAGGCAGAAGCCTCCTCAAAGGGTGGTGTGTGTTTCCCCACTTAGATGACATCCAAATTAGGTTTAGAACTCCTTTTATACGATTTGGGACCGGGTAGGGCCGAAAAATAACCTTGTCCTAAATGAAGAAGGAAAAATCCCATACCCAGTTTCTAGGCCAGCGCCTAGCGCTGGCTGTGGCACTAGAGGCAGAATGTTTGCAATTTCAATTCATTTGATGCGTTTCTTTCATCAATTCCATTCTAAATGAAATTCAATTATGTATCATTTTTCTTGTCCTCCACTTGGGGGGACAAACTAAAAAGGTGTCCCCCCTTTGTTTTTTTGTTTTTTTTTTCTTCCACGTTTTATTCAATTTTTCTCCAAAACTCTTCATCTTCGTACCGCTTCATTCCTACACAGTTAAAATATAATATTAAGCACAAAATAATATAACTAATACTCAAATGATGATTAAACATACTAGATTGTGAGGAAACAATGGTTAAATATATGCATTTTGGGCTGAACATCAACAACCCACACAGACTCTTGTTCGTCCTCGAGTAAGCGTTAAAACTACTCTAAATAAATAACATCCTAGAAACACTACCATTTTGGTTGATACGAACAATTAGGCCCTATAACAACTCAAAACATCCGCTATACACTTCCTTGTCATCGTGCAAGATATACAAGTCACAAACAAACAACAAACTTCTAACCTTATAACCTTAGAGAGGGACTCTAACTCACCAAATTTAAGCTCGCTCACCTATTCTGTCAAAGAAGCTAATAACATCACCTATCTATTCATGAAACAAATGCCCTCACAATAATAAATTGTCCATGCACTCAAATCAAAGAATGAATATAATTTAAGGACTTAGCATCAATGAAAAACTCTTGCACTCACAAAAAATTCACATGTATGCACAAAGAACCATAGGCTTGCCCATTATGTACATCTCCACTAACTAAGTGTGCTCGAATATAATAGAAGAACTATATAATAGTGACTTACATTTCCCTAAGCACTTTGTCACCCATTATTTGCATTTCTACACTTTATTTTTCAGCCCTCTCTTCATCAATTGTTTCACAAGTATTTCCCTCATATCTAGAACGTTTCATTTTTTCAAAGCAATGTTTTTTTTTTTTTCATGTCACATTATTTTCAAGAGGGAATTTTGATCACTTTTTAGCTATCGTTGGTCACCATTTTTCACTTAATTATCCCTATGTTTTATACTTCAATATCACACAAGAAGGGGGTGATTGGTGTGGTGACCAATTTTTCGCTTAAACTGATTATGGAAGGACCTAGTTCTTCTAAGCGTTCCCTACTATTGCTGAAATAGTAAATGCGGAACGTAAAGAACACAAGTATTTTACGTGAAAAATAACTGGCTCAAAAGGTGAAAAAAACATGACCTACTTCTCAGTAGGATTTTCCCTAACTCTCCACTAAATCACTGAGCCAAAAACTGCATTTACAAAAATCCTTTTGTAAACATAGGAATAACTCTAATCCTTTGTAGCAAACAACTTTTAACTGTTTCAACAACTACAAGTTAACTCTAACTTGAATACTCTGAGTACCTATTACAATTGCCTCTAGATAAAGCTGAAAGGTACAATATTAAAACACATACTACATTTGAACTAGAATAAAAGACAGACACTTGGAGCTGGTTCTTCTATCTGGTTCATGTAGCTTCAGGTTTGCACACCAGAATCACATATGAATTGCATGCAAAATACCTTGCTATTTTGCACACAATTCCTGTTTAACTTCTGCATTTGTGCATGCATGTAGAATGAGAACATCCTGCAATATATAGAGTTAGTATCAAGAAATAACTTGTGTTCTAATGCTACTCTTCCTTTGTGGAAGAGTTCTAGTTTATCTCAACTCCTAACTCCTTCCTTGTCTTGGATAATGTTCTTTTTGCCCGTGTCTATGTACACAAGGTATGGACCTGGTTCATGTCTGAGTCAATCTTCAAAACTATCCTTCACTCGGGCCAAAAAATTCCCCCTTTTGATGATGACAAACTCAGTGCTTTTCATAAGCTTAGGCCTTGTTTCAACTTATCTCAACATCAACACAATGTTAGAAAATTTTCCTTTTTATCACTTGTCATCAAGGACCATGTTCATTAGGTTATAAATATCATTGTTCATCATGTAAAGCACAACTTTTTCCCCCTTTTGGCTTCATCGAAAGTTTCATAAAAATGTGTGATTCCCAGATTTTAAAACTTACTCCTGGAAACTGGGGCTACTTCAAATGCATTCACAGATTAATCATCATTTATCAAGCTAAGAATTTAAACTATCAAAGAAGAATAAACAGACAGTTGGATCAAAACCAACGAATTTCATTGATTGTTGATATGATTCTTCCATAAAACATAAAAAGAAAAAAAAATACTAAAAACAAGAGCAATCAAAGAACATCCCAAACTGGTTCACTGAAGGGTCTACACTAGGCTAGGAGCTTAAGGATTGGAAGGACTAGGGGCTTGGTTTTTGGCTTGGAGAAGTTTCAACATATCTTGAAGAATTCCACCATTATTCTCCTTTTCCCTTGCCAGCTCAATTCTGAGAGCATCTCGCCCAGACTCTACCTCAGCCAACTGTGTCTTCAGCCTTTCAGTCTCAGCATCCTTTGCCCCACTCTCCTATACCAAGGCTCTGACCTTGCTATTGACAGGTACCTTCTTATATGAACCAGGTTAATTAGGAATGACATGGACCTCATAGTCACAAGCAATCAAAGTGTTAGCACCAAAGTGATTTTTGCTTGTATCCATCTCCCACTTCTTTATAGGCACCTTACAATGTGCAAGCACAACTGTGAGAATGAAGCCATAGTGAATGGCATGAGATTTGGAGCCATTTATAATCCTATCAAGGATCTGGATTATAAATCCAGGCTAGTTAATCTGCCTTCCACTATCCAAGCATTCCATCATAACCAAGTCCATGAAGTTGGCAATGTGCCTCCTTTCCTTCCTAGGCAGAACACACTTGTTGATGAATTCTAATAGCACCTTGTGGGGTGGCTTCATTTCACTCTTATATACAACCTTGGGCTCACTTTCCTCCTCATTGTCACTGAATTTTCTGGTGATGGAAAGGGCAGTAAGAAGGTTTTCTAGGCTTGATCATTTCATCTTTTTGTAGTCATTGTATCACTCAGCAGGTACACCTAGAATTTCACCCAATTCGTTTTCATCGAAAGAGATTTGCACCCATTTCACCAAGCTAGTAACCCTTCCATCATTCACTTCAGCATTTGCCATAAACTCAATAATTTCACTCCTTGCCAACCTTCCATCCATCAGAAGGACCATGTCCTTCCAACCTTGCACTTCCAATTTCTCCAACAGCAACACCATCCTTTCCTCCTCCAAATCCCTAAGTAATCTACCCTTCAGAATTGTCCTTTTTCCAAATTTGGCCATCTTGTCTTTTTCACTATCTGAATTATCTTCCTCTTCTCCACTCCATTCCTCTTCCTCTGAAATTTTTACTTGTTTTGTTTTCACTATAAACCTGGTCATTTTTGCCAAGGTGGATGGTTTAGCAGACTTTGACATAGAGGTAGACTTCTTAGTGGAAGTCTTGGCTTTCTTGGGCTTGGGAGTCTGAAACTCCACTTCTACAATCACACATTTTTCTTGATAGATCAAGTCCATCTCATCAATATCAACAACCTCAACAGGCTCACCCACCCTCTTTTTCCCTTTGTCCACCCTTTTCTTTTTGCTTTCTTTAAGGCTCTTTGCAAATCTGCCTCATTCTGCATTAGTTGACTTCATGTGCCTCTTCCTCTTGTGGTAGGAATTTTAACAGTGTTAGAGGGGAAGCCTTCCTTTTCTTGTCAGCCCTAGCAGTGCCAGGGGTCTTAGCCTTGGAAGTTCTCTTCTTCTTGTAGATCTCACTCACTCTCTTCAGGTTTGTGAGGGTTTCTTCAACTGATGAACCAGGTTCATCTACATTTTGCCCAAGTTTAACTAGCCCTTCAGCGGCGTCGCCAGACCCACTTCCCCCTGTTTGCTTGACGCTTTCCTCTACTTTATCTGATTCTGCTCCACAAATAGTCGTTCTTCCTGTATCAGGAGTGGGTGAAGAATCAACCACTCTTTTACCCATTCCCCTTTCTTAACTACGATCACCCTCACTCTTTTTTTTCCTTTTTTACTTTTACCACCTATCCTTATGGACTCAGATATTTCTGCATCAACCACGGATCAAACAAGAATAAACTTGTTCTCTAGATTTTCAGCCAACTCAAAAATGACTTTAGTAGTAGTATTTGGGCCAGAGGTTACCTGTTCAGTATCAAAAGACCCATTTTCTCCCCCCTCAGTCGCAGACTTAAAGGAGTCTTCAGAGATTTGGGTTTCTTGGGCTTGGCTAGCTTTTAGTTCGACGTCTAATTTCATTGATAATGCACTTCCAACCACTGTCTTGCGAGCAAGCATTTTAACTCTTCTTTTATTAGGCTGAGGATTTGTTGAAGATGAGGAATATGGTGGGGGTGTACCAGGGTTATCAGAAGGGTTAGTCATGGTTATGCTTGGTTCTGGAAAAATAAAGAGAGGTAGATTGAAATTGAGATGATGAGAGAAGATGGAGAGTATTTCGACGGCTTTAGAATTATGGAGTGAAGGCAGAGATGATGATTATCAATTTAAAGGGGGCTAATTAATTTGTAACGGCAGGCTTATCAGTCCTTTAGAAGTTTAATCAAACTGAATTATCTGTTTTGAATAGATGATGGAGTCTTCCCTAGAATCTATGTTGTTTAATTTGGTTAGGATTCTTTTGAATGGAACTTGTTCAATTTCATTGGATGAGTTTAAAAGGAATTTTGACTTATGTAGGACTTTGCTCATGATTCAAATATTATTATTTCAAATTATGTAGAGTGTAGAAAACATAATGTGTTATCTTTATGAACCAGGTTCTTCATTGAGAATTCTCTTGTGTAAGTCGAAATTGGCCAAAAAATAGAAAATATCATTAGAGATTAATGGTTAATTTTAACATATGGCACAAGAGTATACTATTGGAAGTATCAGTCTGAGCAAAAATTAATCTAACTATATACACAATTTTCAGATTTTCTAACCAAAAGTTTCTTTTTTTTCATTTTTTCATAGTTTTCGTTGTGAATTTTGAACTGGTCCTTTTAGGTGATCTTAATCATCCCTAATTCTAACATGTTCCTTTCAAAGTGATCTTTACTTAGGGCTTTTGTTAATATGTCATCAATTTGCTTGTCAGTAGCCCAAAATTTCACAGTGATCAACCGCTTCTCAAAATTCTTTTGACAGCACTCAAGTGAGACTCCTTTGGATTTGCCTGAAATATTGCACAAAGGCCTACACTAAAAACAATGTCAGGTCTCCTAGCAGTGAGATACAATAATGAGCCAATCATTTCCCTATACAACTTCTTATCGACAGATGAACCAGGTTCATCTATATCCAACTTTGTAGCTATGGCAATAGGAGTGTCAATTTCTTTGGAATCTTCCATTTTAAACCTTTTAAGAAAATCTTTTACATACTCTACTGATGGATCATAGCTCCATTTGAATCTTGTTTAATTTGTAAGCCTAAAAAGAAATTAAGCTCAGCCATCATGCTCATTTCAAATCCACTCCCCATTAATTTAGAATTTTTTTTACTTAGCGTATCAATAGTTGCTCCAAAGATTATATCATCAACATATATCTGAACTACCAAGAGATCCTTACCTTTTTCATTCAAGAATAAAGTATTGTCAGTTTACCTCTCTTGTAGTCATGCTAAAGAAAAACTTTTGATAATCTTTCATACAATGCCCTTAGAGCCTGCTTGGGTCCATAAAGTGCTTTGTCAAGTTTGTAAACATGATCAGGATTCTCCTTGTTTTCAAACCCCGGAGATTGCTTGACAAACACTGCTTCCTTTAGATAGCCATTGAGGAAGGAAATCATGACATTTATCTGGTGAATGGTGAATTCCATGTAAACAACAAAGTCTTTGAGGAGTCTTATTGCTTCCAACCTTGCAAATGGGGCAAAGGTTTCATTATAGTCTATGCCCCCTCCTAACTATATCCTTCAACATCCAATCTTGCCTTGTTCCTTGTAACTGTTCCATCTTCATCAAGTTTGTTTCTGAAGACCCATTTTGTGGCAATTACTGATTTGTCTAAGGGTCTTGGTACCAGATGTCAAACTTGACTCCTTTAAAATTGGTTGAGTTCATCATGCATTACATTAACCCAGTCTACATCCTGCAAAGTCTTAGCAACATTTTTAGGTTCAATAAGAGAAAGAAAGCATCAAAAGCACAAAAATTCTTTAAAGAAGATCCGGTTTTGATTCCATAGGTTGAATCAGTAATTATGTTCTCAATGGAGTGAGAGCTTTGATACTTGTAAGGTCTCACAACCAACTGGCTTTCCCTTGATGTTCCTTTAGTGTTTTGTTGTTGTGGAACAGGTTCATGGACAAGTTCCATTGAGGTTTGAGGATCATTTTCTTTTCGTTCTATTCCCTCTTGTCATGTTGCTCCGGGTGGATGAACATGTTCCTTCTTCAAGTGCAGCTTCAGTCCGGGTTGTGGTTTCATTTAAGTTTCTTACCAGCCTAATTGCTTCATCATCATGTTCCTGTCTCTCAAAAAGAATGTTAGACTCATCAAAAACCGCAGGAACACTTTCTTCAACACACATAGTTCTTATTTTATAGACTTTATAAGCTTTACTATGTGAAGAATATCCCAATAATACTCCCTCATAACTTTTGAGATCAAACATGCCTAGGGAGTCTTTACCATTGTTGTGCATAAAACACTTGCATCCAAATTCTCTAAGATGAAATATATTTGGGTTTCTCCCTTTAAGTAACTCATAGGTAGGCTTCTCTACAAAAGGTCTAGTCATACACCTATTTTGTCACGACCCGAATTCCCAACCTTAGGGATCGTGATGGCGCCTAACACTACACTTGCTAGGCAAGACAATGTTAGAAATCGATTAACTAATTTTCTTAATTAATTTCTTGAGCATAAATAAATAAATTCAAAATGAACTTAACTAAAATAATTCCCAACAACATTAAAATAAAATAATAATAATAACCAACTAAATGAAACGAACCACGAACTAATTATATAAATAACTCTAAGACTACCTCAGGGTATGGTGTCACAATCCACGAACTACTAAAGAATACTAAATAATGGCTGTAAGAAATAGTGTAACTGTTCTGAATAATATAAAACAGTGTGTGTAAAAATAGGGGAAGACTCTCGGAATCTGCGAACGCCGGCAGATGTACCTCGCGTCTCCAAACAAATGAATAGCCGCTCTAAAATATCTCTACTAATGGTCAGTACTTGGATCTGCACAAAAGAGTTCAGAGTGTAGTATCAGTACAACCGACCCCATGTACTGAGTAAGTGCCGAGCCTAACGTCGGCGAAGTAGTGACGAGGCTAAGTCGGGCTTCAACAATATTATCTTTAACAACAATAAATAATGAGCAAGAAAGAAATCTAAACAGATAGATAATTAAGTGTTGCAACAAAGTAAAATAAAATAACTCAGCTATAACCAATTCTCAAATATTTCTTCAGAGTTCCAAACTTTAACTTTAAATAAAAATAGTACTAAAATATTTAAAGAGTAGTAAAATACACATTTTAGCTTTTCAAAACCTTGATTCTCTTTTTCTTGAAAAATCAGTAAAATATAAATGTAAATATCCTCCCTTATCACTCCTTGTTGCGGCGTGCAACCCGCTCCCACCTGTCCTCCCTTATTGCTCCTCCCTAAAATATCTCCGTTATTACTCCTGTTGCGGCGTGCAACCCAATCCCACATGTCCTCCCTTATCACATCTTGTTGCGGCGTGCAACCCGCTCCCCCCAGACATATCATATCAGTTTATTCAAAATTTTCACAAAACAGGCCAAGCCTTTCACAATACTTTTGTTTCAACAATTATAAATAATAAACTGCATTTTTCTCATGACTTCAACGATAACCCCTCAACCATGAAACCAACAAGAGTAACAAAATATATACACATTTATTCCATAAAAACAATATAAAACCTCTCGACCATATTTATATCACGAGGGAACCAACTCAAACAACCAATACTATTTCCAATCAGTCACAACAATTCAACAAGGCCAAATAGTCATAGAAACAATAATGAACATGTAACAGTTAAGACAATGATCAAATAAGTGGAGAAAGGAAAAGGGGATCATATTTTTTAGCAAACACTTTGGGTGGTGCATAGATACTCGTCACCACATCTATACGCCACGCCCATGCAATTCACATAACAAACAAGTGGGGGTCCTATTCCCTCAAGCTAAAGTTAGACCAAACACTTACCTCAATTCCGCAGGCCACTCACTGCTCATTTATTGCTTTTTCTCTCGAATTCACCTCTAAATTGCTAGAATCTTAGCACAATTAATTTAATATCATTAACTAATGCTAAAAGAATTAACTTTATTGAAAAATATAATTTTTCCTAAGTTTTCTCAAAAAAAGTGAAAACCCGACCCCGAGCCTGCTTGGTCTAAACCCGGGGTTCAGACCAAATTACGTTTACCCATTCACCCATTCACCCAAATATGCTATTAGTTTTAAAATCCGAGCTTAATTTGATATAGAAATTCGATTTTTACTAAACATTATAATTCTACCCAAAACCTAGATTTTTACCATGAAAATTCTTTGTTTTTGCTTAAAAAGTGATGCAAGATAATAAGGAATTGAAAGAACAGAGTTTAGAATTGATTACCTATGACTTGGGGATGAAGATTGTGGAAGAAAATCTTGTTTAGGGCTGAAAATCTCGAAAGTTTGGTGAAGAAGAAGGTCTGTCCGATTTTTAAAAGGTATTTATAATAGCTGGCTGGGCAACTATGCGATCGCGGATAAAGAGGTGCGATCGCACAGTGTAAGGGATTTTTGGTCAGTGCTATCGCAGGGGGAGGGGTGCGATCGCACAGGGTATTTGACCTCCCCTCCTCCAGGCTTGATTTTGCTTAGTGTATTTGCACAGAAGGTGGTGCGATCGCACAACTTGGCCAGGTTGTGCTCCGCGATCGTAGCCTCTGATCTGCGTTCGCACAGGGCTTTATATTTTTACTCTGTGCTATCGCAGATTTTTCTATGCGATCGCACAGAGCAATTACCTGGACACCAGAAAACATAAAACCAACAATTCTTTCAAGTGCAAAAACATCCAGTGGCCTACCCGAAACTCACCCGAGCCCTCGGGGATCCAAACAAATCATGCACGCAAGTCTAAAAATATCATACAGACTTGATCGTGCGATACAATCATGAAAATAACATGTAAATCTATGAATTAAACCTCAAAACTCATCATTCTCATCAAAAAACTCTTAAAGTTCATAATTTCTCAACCAGATGTTCGAATCACGTCAAACGAACTCTAGTTTTCATCAAGTTTCACAGCTAATCCCTAAATATCATAACAAAGTTGTTCCGGGCTCTAGAACCAAAATACGGACCCGATATCAATGATTTTTAGCATTATTGTTTTTCTTTAATTTCAGCAAAATAATTTTTTCAAAAAATTGATTTCTAAGGCTTGGGACCTCGGAATTCATTTCCGGGCATACGCCCGAGTCCCATATTTTACTGCGGACCTCCCGGGATCGTCGGAACACAGATCGGGGTCTGTTTACTCAAAATGTTGACCAAAGTCAACTTTTACCAAATTTAAACTCTAAAAATCACTATTTCTCATATTTTTACATAAAAGCTTTCCGGTTTCACGCCCGGACTGCGGACGCAAATCGAGGTATTTAATTTTAGTCTTTTTATGGATTTTAAGCATGGAACAGAGTCTAATTTTATAAAATGACCCGTTGGGTCATCACATATTTATGATGTAGCATGCAATATTTACAACATCTGCCCAGAAGCTGTGGGGCAGTTTAGTAGAAAGAAGCATAGTCTTAGCCATATCTTCAAGTGTCCTATTCTTTGTTTCAACTGATCCTTTTTGTTGTGGAGTCCTAGGAGCTGAAAAGTTATAATTTATGTCATGCTCATCACAAAGTTCAGCAAATTTAGCATTTTCAAATTCAGTGCCATGATCAGACCTAATTGATGCAAGTTGATTACCTTGTTGTTTCTGAGTTTTTCTAACAAAAGAAGTGAATATGTTAAATGTTTCATCTTCAGATGTTAAAAACAATGTCTAAGTAAACCTAGAGTAATCATCAACAAGCACCATCACATATCTTTTACCACCTCTGCTTAATGTTCTCATTGGAGCATGATGAGTGGCAATTTTACCACTCATTTTAGCCTCTTTTCAGTAGATTTTGTGCTGCTCAATGGGTATTTAAGGTTACTATCAGTGTATAATTGCTCTATTTGCAGGAAAATGATGCCATTAAGTGGTTAAGGTCAAATTGGAGTGAAATTGAGCAAAAAGAGAGTAAAGAAGAGAAAAGAGGGAGCAATGGCCGAATGCGATCGCATATGCAACTTGCGAATCGCACTTCGAGCCCAGAAGATCGCATACCGCAACAGAAAGATGAGTCAAGTTTAATGAGTGAAATGCGGTCGAATATGCGATCGCATATCGCAAATGCGGTTCGCATTTGAGCCGCATCACCATCTGATGCCTGAAGTTACATTGTAAATGCGACGCACAAATGCTATCGCATATCACTAATGCGGACCGCATATCTCAAATGCGACGACCCTTTGGGACCTAGGGTTTTGATGTGCGACGGAAAGAGTGAAGATGCGAATCGCATCCCTGATATGCGACAGGGATGCGATCGCATATCAGCCCGACAGGGGTGTTTTTGTCCACTTTTCACTCGAATATTTGGCCCTTTATAAAAAGCATACCTTGGCAACATCTTAGGGATCGATAGGAAAACCAATTTTTTACATCTTTTGAACATATTTAGAGCTTTGTAAATATACTTTGAGTAGAGAACACCAAGTCTTGAAGCTAGGGATTTGCACACAAACTTGGGTCTTGAAGATTTCACCATTGTGGTTAAGTATT
>ML257066.1:484-14892 GCA_005239495.1 Nicotiana undulata | reverse complement strand
CACAGGTACATATGTTGTGTTGGTCCTAGCCTCGTCACTACTTCGCCGAGGTTAGGCTCGACACTTACTCAGTACATGGGGTCGGTTGTACTGATGCTACACCTGCACTTCTTTATGTTGTGCAGACTATGCAGCCATACCCGGAGATCACTGACGATCGGATTATCTCATTGAGTCACGCAGGAGACTCGAGGTAGACCCGCAGACATTCGTGGGCCTTGACGTCACCTTCTACTTTCCACTTTGAGCTCTGTCTTACTTTGTATTTCAAGACAGCCCTATGTATTTATTTCAGACCTTTTGTTTGTAGTAGTCTCTTAGATAGCATGTGAGTAGGTGACACCAGTTCTGGGATTTTGTATATGCGTTGTGATTCGCATCTGCTATGTTATGTTTTGGTTATTTTTGCTAAATTCATGTTGCGGGCCATCGATGCCCTAGTAAATTTGTTTGTTTCAGTCATTGATGAGTTATATTCAGTTAAAACGTTAGCTTGTCTAGCGAGTTCACCGTTGGACGCACTCATGGCCCGAAGGTGGGATATTCGGGTCATCACACCTACAGACTTGCCTTGCCGCCGAGCTTATCAGCCGTACACCCGATGTTTCATGTGTCTATACTCCGGAGGTATATTGCAGATCCATCTCATGTACTTGATTTCAGCGGTGTCCAATTGGACAAGGATTTGTCTTACGAGGAGGAGCCGGTAGCCATATTGGCTCGGCAGGTTCGTCAGTTGAGATCGAAGAGTTATCCTTCGGTTCGTATTCAGTGGAGAGGTCAACCTATTGAGGCAGCGACCTGGGCGTCTGAGTCCGATATGCGGAGCCGATATCCCCATCTTTTCCCCGACTCAGGTACCTTTCTATGTCCATTCAAGGACGAACGTTTGTTTTAGAGGTGGAGATTTTGATGACCCAAAATGTCATCCTATGTAAATTTGATTATGATTGTGTTCCGAGGCCCTGAAAGCCTCCGTTAATCTTACCTCGATGTGCGTGCACAGCCCAGGCGCTTGTCCGGGAAGCCTTCATGTGGAAACTTGATAAAGAATTGAAATTATGATAATTAATTGAATAAAGTTGACTTTGGTCAAAAAATTTGGTAAACAGACTCGAACCCGTGATTTGACGGTCCTAGAGGGTCCGTAGGGAAATATGGAACTTGGGCGTATGCCCGGAATCGAATTCCGAGGTCCCAAGTTCGAGAAATGAATTTTTAAAGAAAATTATTTTCTGAAAATAATAAAGGCTTATGAAAATTAACCTCGATGTGAAACCTGTGTTACCGGGCCCGTAATATGGTACCGGAGCCCGGAACAGGCTCAATATGTGTTATTTGAGTTATTTGTGAAATTTGGTAAGGAACGGACTTGATTTGACGTGTTTCGGATAGAAAACGGGAAATTGAGAGTTAATAAAGTTATAAGGATTTCCTTAAATTTGAGATTTGGTTTGGAGCGTTATTTTATGTTATCGAGGTCCGAATGTGATTCCGAGACCGGGAATAGTCCCGTTATGTCATGTATGACTTGTCTGCAAAATTTGATGTCATTCTGAGTTGTATAGGTCGGTCCGGTGCATTGTTATAGAATCAAGACTTTGAAGTTTCTTAAGTTAGGATTTTAGGGGTTTTGGGATGTGATTTTGAGGTTTAGCATTGTTTTGGGTGTTCTGAAGGCTCGAGCGAGTCCGTATTATGATTTAGGACTTGTTGGTATATTTGGACGGGGGCTCAGGTGGGCCCAGGTGCCTCCCGGACACCAAATGGGGCTAAAAACCAGCTAAAATAGCTGTTGGTGCACCTTTTTCTGGTGTGACCGCATGTGCGGTTTCCCAGTCGCAGGTGCGGGACTGCTCCTGCGGTCCCAAGCATCGCAGGTGCGACCCCAGGTGAGGTCCCCCTTTCTCGCAGGTGTGGACAATGGTCCGCAGGAGCGAAACCGCAGGTGCGGTAATCTCTTCGCAGGTGCGACCCCAGCCCCTCTTGCCCAGTTCCGCAGGTGTGAGCCCCTGCTCGCAGGAGCGAGACCGCAGGTGCGGTCCTCAAGCCGCAGGTGTGGAATCCATGTAGGCCAGACTGTTTTTAAATGCAAAAAACTCGGGATTTCTTCATTCCCTTCATACCAAAAACTCCATTATAGACTTGTGAGCTTGGGAAGAATACACCATGACCTAGCTACTGTTAAGGTAAGTTAATTCCTTCCTAATACTAGTTTCATGCATGGATAGTTAATGGGATTACCTACTAAATTAATGGAAAATCAAGAATTGGGTAGTAAATTTAGGGGTTTTTAGAAAATTTGTGTATTGTCCGTTTTATGCTGTGAATTCAAGTAGAAACTTCATATAAATGATCCTTAGGCTATGGGTGGGTGATTCCTTCGAGAATTTTCGGGATTCGAGCGTGCGGGCTTGGGGTCGAATTGTTGTATTTTTGGAAGAATGATAGGGAATGTATAATTAGGCTTTGGAATTAGTTTATTGAGTAATTATTGATGTTAATAAATCAATTATGTCTAGATATTATCGACTCGGAGTTGGATTCGAGAGGAAAGGCTGTGAGTGAAGCTTGACTTGCATTTTGGAGCCGAGGTAAGTGTTTGGCCTAACTTAGCTTGAGGGATTAGGCATAGAGTCTTATTTGCTATATGTATTCATGTCCAATGTATAGGCGAGGTGACGAGTTCCTATATGTTGTGGTCAAGCATGCCCATGAGTCAATTGTGATGAATCATACCGTGTTCTTAATATTCTTTGTACTATAAGTAAGTGGTGATTTAGAAGCGATACATTGATGTTGTTTCACGACGTGGGGGAGTTGTTGAGTTATTTATTTCAGTTGAGGTTTTACTGTTGAAATTATATCTTTGAGCAAGTCTGGTTATATCTGAGTCCCTTGCCGGACGATAGAATTTTATTGAGTATTTCTGTAAACTTAAGATTTCTTATTGTTAGTTTGCACATTATATCGCTGATTGTTTATTATTTATCGCATGAGGGGACATGCCGTGCTGATTGTTTATTATTTATCACACGAGGGGACATGCCGTATTGATTGTTTATTGTTTATCACACGAGGGGACATGCCGTGCTGATTGTTTATTATTTATCACACGAGGGGACATGATGTGCTGATTGTTTATTATTTATCACACAAGGGGACATGTTGTGTTGATTGTTTATCATTTATCACACAAGGGGACATGCCATGTTGATTATTTAATGTTTATCACACGAGGGGACATGCCGTGATGATTGTTATTGTTTACCGCACGAGGGGACATGCCGTGACGATGTGTTACTGTTTGATGCACGAGGGGACATTCCGTCCCGAGTGATTTTTGAGGTGATGCACGAGGGGACATGTTGTGCCTTGTGTTGTTCATTATCTGTTCTGAGATGTTAAATTCCTTCTTTTACTTTCACTTTTCAGTCATCACCATGTTCTACTGCGCTATTATTTGTTGCCCCTTTTACACCCAACATGTTCTCCCCGTATCTGCTTTTACTTGTTTATTTCCGTCGATATTTTCCTGTTATTATGTAGAATTGCACAGGTACATATATTGTTGTTGGTCCTAGCCTCGTCACTACTTCGCCGAGATTAGGCTCGGCACTTACTCAGTACATGGGGTTGGTTGTACTGATGCTACACCTGCACTTCTTTATGTTGTGCAGACTACGCAGCCGGACCCGGTGGACACTGAGGGAGGGAGCATTCCACCAGTTATTCAGGAGACCTCGAGGTAGACCCGCAGACGTTCGTGGGCCTTGGCGTCACCTCCTACCCTTCTCTTTCAGTTCTGTGTTATTTTATAGTCTCAAAGACAGTCATATGTACTTATTTTCAGACCATTGTATTCAGTAATCTCATAAACAGTTCGTGAGTATGTGACACCAGTTCTGGGATATGTATATGGGTTTTATTTCGAAGTTGCTATATTATTTTGAATTTAGTTAACCTTCATATTGTTGACCATTAATGCCTTAGTTGTCTTGTACGTTTTAGTTGTTAATGAGCTTATTTGATTCAAAAGTTGGCTTGTCTAGCGGGTTCAATGTTAGACGTAGTCATGGCCTGAAGGTGGGATTTCGGGTCGTTACAATCTCTTTCATGACCACCCTTCCACATAAGTAGAATTCACATCCACAATTTGAAGCTCTATTATAATACTTTCACCTCTAGTGCATACACAATCCTGTGGGAGCTTCATAGTGGCTTCTTATGAGGCCGGTACTTTTCTAACTGAATTTATCATAGAGCCGTTATAGAATATGGTTGTTGTACTATCTCTCTTGTACCTATGAAACTACGAGTGAATTTGCAATGTTTCAATCACGATTTCTATAATTTTTTCTAGGTCCAATAATCAGACTCCTGATTCACTTATTTAATATAACTCTTTAGTTTCCTCTTCCCTTTGATCACCCTTTGTGTAGGCTTAAGTTATCTTCCGCTCTGCGTCTCATAGTATTAGTTATTACTTTAGTCTTTCAGGGGCGCTATGGAATATCCATGATACAATATTCTAACAGTTAAATCCTTTGTCTATGACCTGGACTCAATTCTTTCTTTTAACTTATACTGGAGTCTTCTACGGTTGTATGATTGTTAACATATATGATGCATGGATAATACTCTAAAATCTTAAGTGCGTTCATAACGTAACTAACTCTAGATCATTGATCGAATAATTCCTTTCGTTTCTTCTCCACTTTCTTTAGACGTAAGCTATTACTTTTCCTGGTCTTTCTGCTTGTTGTGTGCATACTTATCTTATCTTAGTTCCCACGCATGCCATAATTTTCATACAACTCATATGATCTCGAATATTTATTTTGATTTTACTTCCCGTTTATTAGTCACGGTAGGTGCCACTTTCTTATGGAGCATATACAATGTTGTAGTGAGATTGTTTTTACATGACCATTTCCTCTTCAAGTTACTATACTTAGATTGAATCTTTCTTCCTTATTTCCTCAGCTAGTCTTTCATTTTAGTACTTAGGGAGGATCCTCTAAATTTTTTAAAGCTGTGAGCTTATTACATCATATACTCGACGGAATTTTTCATGTTCTTCCTCGCATATAATTATCCGTAGTTACTTATCTCCATGCCCTTGTGCTTGTAGAGTTGCTTCTGAACTAATATTTTGGTTGTCTTCCCAGTGGCACTCTCTTTTATTTCCGTAATATTCATACTATACCTTTAACTAACCCAACTCCTGTCTAAATATATCTTAAGTATTACAATGTCATAACTGCGAGGCTGAATCCCCATGTTGGGGTTCACTATGGTTATCTTCCACGTTCTGTTGATTTGTTTGCATCCTCTTGTCTATTCATAACTAGGCTCTTCTTGAATCAACTACTAACTAATCGTTGGCCCATTCTCATATCAATATTCCACGTAATTTTTCTTGGTTTATTTCTTTTGTCTTAACTTACTTCACGCGCTGGCTCCTTATTTATCAATAACATCTCGAGCAGGAAGCCTTACATCCTTTCCTTGACACCGTTCTTGCATAATGTTCTAGAATCATAGCATATATGTAGGATTTGGATAATTGCAATCTTATACCTTTCTCATTCTTATCACATTCTTCCTTTATCATTATGTAGTTGCCATAACCACTTAATTCTGACTTAATGCCACATCACTCTATATTCCCCCTTTTAGGGGAGTATTAAGAATTAGAGCCACCATGATCTACCTATATATGTTTCACCTCTTCCTCTTTGGCGTCCTTTCACATCATCATTGACCCTTACTTGGCTTGCGGTAATCCTTTTGTACCAAGGATAACAAAATTCCTTATTTACGAGGGTGACACCTAGTATAACTGGTACATATAGTCCCTTAAGCTTAACTTTGCTCACATTGCTTGCTTTAGGGAGGCGTTTTCCTGAATGACCTTTAAAAGTTATTCTTCTGTCGTCCATTCTATTATTGCCAGAACGCAATCTCTGAAATTCTCATGATGCCTTATGGTAGTCGCGTTGGACTATATGTCTTCTGAAATGAGGATATGACTTTATGGACTATACTCTTTTGTTGTCTTAAGGCCTGTCACCTCTCGTATTTTTTTTTATCTACCATTATCATCCATGTATCACATCTTACTCATAAAGCTTCATTAAGTCTCTTCTTATTTCTATGCTAACATTTCTGTCTATCACTTTATTCTGAAAACTTCAACAAGACATCATTTTGCTTTTAACTCCCCTTTGCTCCATCCACCAGCTCTCCGGGTTACCTAACATTCTCTCTCTACTTGGGACGGGATCCACGCTAAGGTTATATTTATCCCTTCTAGGATTCCAGTGCCTATCTTTGAAAAAAAAAATTTAACATTCTAGTATTCATACCTAGATATACTATTCTAGAGTGCACCATCTGGGTGTCTCACAAGGAGATCTATTAGCACATTTGCAATATCCTTCAGAAATGTTAACTGATATCCCGTCCTTATCTTAAACCATATCTGTTAGTTTCCATAGGGCATAACTGAGATGGGTGTGGCCGATTGTACATACCTCTCCTACTGTTGAAGGTAACTCAAAATGCTCATATATCCCTTCCTGAATGGTAAGTAATGATAATCTTCACTAGTTGGGTACCTCGTACCCTTCTTTATCTTGCTTCTTTTACTTGTTGAAACTTGTATCTACATTTTAATTCTCTCATTGCTTTTCTCCACATGGGTGGATAGAAGATTTTCTTTCCTTAAGGCTCCTTATCAAGAAGCATACACATTTTAGTACACACATGATATGCTGAAGACCTCACATTTGCTCATCATAAGCATGATGCAAAATTGATTTCCTTTGACTCAACGCTCCACATCTATATCTCTTACTAACCATCTTTCTAGATATAGGTACCGTTGTATCACGAATAAGATAGTGTTTAGGAAATTGAGTTCCTACAACTGATCTCTACCACACGATCTAGAGTAAGAAAAAAGAGTGACAGTCCTAAATTCCATGTAAACTTCTGCTTATAAGTGTGGTGCACAACACACCCATAAACATTACTCTATTAGACACGGCTTGTAGACTCCCTAGGACGGAACTGCTCTGATACCACTTTTTTCACGACCCAAACTGATGGGCCGCGAGGGACACTCGGTACCTTACTCAACCGAGTACCAACGTAACATATATTTGGTATCATACTATCATAGCTAAATGAGCTGAAAAGTCTGTCGTGAGATAACTAGAATAAAACATGAAGGAAATACTTGACATAGGATGACCCAACATGATGTACCGACTTAAACATATGACATACAAGCCTATAAGGCTGGCACGATCCTTTATATACTCAAACCATAGGCTGACAAGGCCATACAACTATCCATATACATGACATCTGTCTACAACCCTCGGAGAGTAGATAAATACCATAAAGGTTGTGACAAGGCACCGTCATACCAATCAATACATATCCAAATCATAATGGCCAAATAAGAAACTCCGGAGAAAATGGAGCGCATCAACATCTTCCGCTAAGCTGATAGCCTATTTGGAGACTTCTCAACCTGTCTATCAGGACCTGCGGGCATAAAACGAAGCTTCCCCAAGCAAAAGGGACGTCAGTACAAATAATGTACCTAGTATGTAAAGAAAGAAAATCAGTAAATAAAAGATGTGAGAGAACAAGGAGTAAAAGACTCAACATGTAGGTCTGAATAACCCTGTGAATCTTTTCATATTTATAATGCCATGCATATGTGCATAGATGTCATACCATGCATAGATATATGCGTACATAACATCATCAAGCCTTGAGAGCATCCCATCATATCTTCTCGTCCATTGTGGGCAAATCATCGACGTATACTAGATGATCATGTGGTGGTGCGTATATAACATCATAACATTTCCTCATACCCCGTATACATATATATACATATATACGCATATATAACGCCATCTGGTCATGGGTCAATATACATGTATAAATGAATGCAATGCATAATGAGTGAGTTAATATGATTTCTCGGTATGTCATAAGATCATTACGCCTTTGATTAATATCCTGAAATAAACTTTATCAACTTACGTATTTTCTAAGACCCATGAACAGATGATAGAATAATAGTACATAGGGAATGAAGCATAGGCACCTCTATTATTTCTATGAATAGAGTCATTTATGGAAGTTGTGCATTTGCTTGTTTTGTTTGTATCCTACGGATCATGCCAAAAGGAAAGAAGGGATAGCCTTAACATACCTGATTCGATTCTCTTGACAATCCCTCTAACACACGTTAATTGCGACAAAACACGTAACGCCGAGATCGAAGTAGGGAAAAATCCGTATGATATTCTTGAGAAAGATTGTACCTTGCTCTCTTCGAATTTCTAAGTCACGTTGATATTACATTGAAGGGGTTCATAAGAATTATGTTTGAGAATTCCCATCCATTACCTTTTGAATCTCTAATCCATCTCCCTTTAATGAATTAGGGAGGTTGATTTTATCCTAGTGCGTGGGCCCCACTTTAGGGATTACTTTTGCCCAAAAAACCCCTAAATGTGCCGCCTAATTACCTAAACCAAGAGTCGCCATTAGATGTTTTTAGTCCTTTATTCACTTGCTTCCACGTGGGGGGTGATGTCCCCACCTATTAATAATCCACAATTTCCTAATTAGCTTGTTAATCTCCCATTAAACCAATAATTAACCAATTACCCACATAACTAAGAATTGTCTCAAATTACTTAAAATACTATTAACTTTTAACACACTTTATACATATTACTATCATGGTCATGTGGTACTTTGTATGACACTAGTCCATAAATATTCGGTATTATAGCTAGGACCGTATTTTATCCCAAATTGACAACCTTCAACGGAACTCATTTTCTTTGATATGTTTATCCTCTGCCTTCACGAATTTACTTATCCGATGTTTGAAATAGCATAATACTTATAACCTCAAAATAATTTTGTCCTTGAACTGATGTCAAATATTTTACGACAAATCCAACATACAATACTATGGGGTGTAACAGTGATCGCGTAGTATTTTGTGGGAGCCGATCTTTTCCTTTATCGCATTCCCGACTATGTTATTTTGTTCACGTACCTTTGTGAGGCTTGGGCACCGGGTTCGCGTCCTTATGCTCGCATTCGCATTGAGTTGAGATGATAAGCTGGGGACTGGGAAAACGTTTTCGCGTTCGTGAAGTAGCTGATGCGTTCGCGTAAGGTTGGAGCTGATGTGCATCGCATTCACGAGGCCTACGCCCCGAACGGGTAGATTATTTTTGGAGGCAGTGGAGGTTGTTCTTCACGATCGCAAGGGATGTCCCGCGGTCGCGAAGGGTATGTCTATTCAATAAATATAAAGTACTCTAGTTCATAGGTTTCGGCCACTTTACAATATTTGGAGCTATGGAGATCGGATTGAGATGATACTTTAGGTGATTTACACCACGTGGATTGGGGTAAGTGTTCTCTACTCGGTTTTGGTTATATTTCATGAATCTATATCTTTGGAAATTGATAGATGATTTCAAGAAAGAAATTGGGGGGGGTTTTGCCTAAAATTTCATAAAGTGAATTTTTGAGTTTTGAGCATCGATTCGGAGTCGGGTTTGAGTGAAACTAGTACGATTGGAATTGTAATTGAATGTGTTGTTAGATTTTGTGAGTTTTGCTGGGTTCCGAGGTGCATGCCTAGGTTTGACTTTTCTGTTGGCTTTGGGATTTTGATTAAAGATTCGGCATTTACGATTGGGTTTATTTGCTTTGGCATTATTTGATGTTCTTGAGTTACTTTTCGCTAGTTTTGAGTCGTTCAGAGGTTAGTATGCGCAGGATAGCATTTTTGGAGTATCGTTGGGCTTGCTTGGTATTGGATTCAGCTTGTTCGAGGTAAATAACACTTCTAAACTTGGTGTTAGGGGTATGCATCTCTAAGTATACGTGTTATGTGTTTGGTGTTGAGGTGACACACATGCTAGGTGACAGGCGTGTGGGCGTGCACCGTGTGAATCTGACTCGATTAGTTATGTGGTACTGTGTAGTTACATAATCTTGTCTTTACCCATGAAATTTCTACGTGATAGAGTAATTGAGTAGTCATCCATGTTAGAAACCATGGTTAGGCTATATGCTTATTCTGTTGAGACCCGCTGAGTTCATTTCTGCTGTTGAGTTATTTGCTTCAAAATTTGTAGTTACATACTCATTCATAGTCATTCATTTTCATATCATATCTCAGTCTCTGTTATCATATGTTGTCACAACGTTTATCATTATTTGGGCTGATTGGCATGAGATTTGTGAGCCCGGGAGACTGGAGAGATTGATGACTGAGTTGGGGCCTAAGAGCCGGATTGTGAGTGATATTGATGGGATCGGGATACACGCCGCAGCAGGTTTACCTGATTCATGATGGGATCGGTTGCACGCCGCAACATTCCATATTGGCTTTATATATACTACTATATGGATCGGGATGCACGCCGCAAGGCCCTATGGGCTTTATATATATTATTGATCGGATCGGGCTACACGTTGCAGCAGGTCATGATGGCTTATGATTGCGCTTGGGCAGGATCCGCCCCTCCGGAGTCTAACATTCCAGCAGCGAGTGTAGGTTTTATTGATTCATGATGGGCTCAGGCTACGCACCGTAGCATGTACCATACAGTGCTAAGTGACTGAGTGTGATGAGGGATTGAGCATAATGAGTGGGAGTGTGAAACAGTGATATTGAGTACTCTGAGAGTATGAGTACATGAGTTCACCACTGTGATGCATTCCATTGACAAATATATATTTGACATACAGGCATAGAGATGCATTTCCTCATGCTACACGGTATTGTGACATTCATGACTTTCCATGCACATTGACATGTAGGCATAGAGAAGTACTTTCCTCATGCCATTTAAGATTCAAATATTTTATTTGTTGTTGAAAGTTTTGGGAAAATCACAGTTTTCTTATATACTCACATTTTGGTCATTTCGGTGAAAAATTTAGGTTTTTACTGTTATACTTGAAACGCATGTCTATTTCTCCGTAACTCTGAACGAGCTAAGCATCATATCTTTGTTGTTTCTTGTACTACTTTTTATTATATTGTTATAGTTGTTGTTGGCTATTGGTGTTCGACCTTGATTGTTGTCCAAGCTCATCATTGTTTTCAACCTAAGGTTATGTTTGTTACTTATTGAGTACATGGGGTCGGTTGTACTAATACTACACTTCTTCACCTTGCGTGTAGATTTCAGATGTTGATATTGTTGTATATGAGTACAACCGACCTCATGTACTCTTAGTATCAAAGGATCCACGGTGCACTTATAGGTGCCCCAACCTACTATAATTCATTCCACAATTCCTCCTTGTGATGTAGTGCATTCTATGCATATACAAGAGTTTTCATTCTCGTAGGATTAGGATCATGCATTCTGGTACTATGATCTCCATGTTTGATTGTTTCTCCAGATATGGCTTTGCCCTTTTTCCCTTTACTGGTCTGCACCGTCCCACTATGTTTATCAGGAGAGGCTCCTTCGGAAGGCAGGGAGACATGTTATTGTGCATCAACCCGGCTAGTCCCTGAATCAACTCCTCCCAATTTTACTTCCTGCTCTGTGCTTGGTATCTTTGCTTGCCAGACTGGACCATTAGCTTTAGGCTTCTTCCTATTCCTTCTCGTTCTCTTCTTTTCCACTTCCTGAAAGGCTTCTTCCTTATGATTTGATATATTCCTTCTGCAAGTATTTTGGTCATGCCCAAAGTTTATGTAGTCTACAAAAACTTTGGTTTTCAATCATATGCCACAGTCTGCTATAGTCTGCATTCTCATAGGATCAGGATCATGCATTCTTCTACAGGACCACCCTATGTAGTTCTAGGCTCCTCAATTCTTAGGGATCAAAACCTATTTACAGTCAGCATTCTCATAGGATTAAGATCATGCATTCTGCTACTGTGACCTCTATGTTTAATTGTTTCTCTAGATATGGATTTGCCCTTTGTCCTTTTACCGGTCTGCACCATCCACTATGTTTATCAGGAGAGGCTCCTTCTGAAGGCAAGGAGACATGTTGTTATGCATCAACCTGGCTAGTCCCTGAATCAACTCCTCCCAATTATACTTCTTGCATTGTGATTTTTATCTCTGGTTGCAGACCATTAGCTTTAGGCTTCTTCCTATTCCTTCTCCTTCTCTTCTTTGCCACTTCCTAAAAGGCTTCTTCCTTATGATTTGATATATTTCTTCTGCAAGTAGTTTAGTCATGCCCAAATTTTATGTAGTCTACAAAAACTTTGGTTTTCAATCATATGCCACCTGCTGTTGAAATACACCAAAGGTATATCAATCTCAATACACTCTGATAGAGACTGAGATATATCTACTTCAACCAATACTCGAGCATATGAGATCTTCTCCAGTTCTGCAGTAAATTTGTATGTATATAATAGTTTGCTTACTCCACTAGCCAATATTTGCTCAGTGCTTCTGGGGACCAATATCCCACTGGCAAGCCTAGGAACTTTACCTACGGACAGAGGCGAATATAGGATTTAAAGATGTCGGGTGCCATAATTTCCTTTAACGTATATCTTGTAGTGACTAATACAAAAATTTGTTACGAACGTTTATTCGAATGTTTTGAGTTTATTCGGGTCAACCTAACAGATATTTTTTATTTGCAAATATAAAACGTACATCTCAAATATAAAAACACAACCGTAATTAGTAATTTAAATAAGGAATAACACCTTTATTATAACAACACAAGTAAAATCAGTATTTTTACTAGGAAATTATATCTATTTTTGTATACTAAAAATAAATTTGCACAAATAAGATAATATCTTCAATAAGAGAATTACATCGATTGGAATAAGAAAAGTTTTAAAAAAATATCTTCAATAAGTAAATTATGCCCCATAAGTATAAAATAAAATAAATTACAAGTTCCAAAAAATCAAAATCATAAATCTCATAAGCAATGTTTACGAAATTTTCATCATAATTTAATAGTAAAGAAATTTAACTTATATTTAAGAACCATATAAGAACACAATTTTTTATGATATAATAAAAAATAAAAATAAAAGGAAAAATGATCTCAATCCAAAATTTCCATTAAGAACCAAGTTTTTCGAATTTGAAAGAAGAAAACTCATAACTTTAATATTAAAAGGAATGCTTATTCTATATTTTAAAGTTTTAGAGTATCTATTTTAAGTATTTTTGCTAGAGATCATATATAAAATAATAGAATAGAGAAAAAATATAAAAAATAATAAACGACAAATAAAAAAATGGGAGGTAGCCGAAAAGAAAAATGATTGGGACAAAAGGAAATAAAAAACACAAAGAAAAGGGAATGTAGGACGAGGTTCAAGATAAATTCCAACTTGAATTTTACACACGAGAAAAGCTTCAAAAGGTCTACCAGCCGTGGCACCTTTGTCTAGTTTACGACTGGATCAAATATTTAACCTAGTTTTAAAAAAATCAACAGATCTATATAAAATATTTATCATCTTAGCGGGTGCCATACCACCCCTTCTTAAAAGGGTGGATCCGCCCCTGATCACGGAGGAATTCTGGATCAAATAGAAATCTATTTCCCAATTCTTCAGTATGAAAGGCTGATTATGATATGTATATGGGCAGCATGCATAACCAAATCTCATTCTTCTACTATATGGCATTTAAAAATATAGTACCCTTCATTATGGTACAGTGTCTTAGGTTTCGTAACAAAATTCCATACCGTAGAAACATAATTGTCCATTGATCGAGCAAATGGAGTATCGCCAAGCACATATCGAATAAGGGCCGAGGTCCGGAATTCCTCCTGGTATTTGATATCTTCCGCAACAATTTTAACCACCAATTTATCGTCCCTCATCGAAGAAGGAACTGTCACGACCTAAATTCCCACCTTTTAGGCCGTGACTGCGCCTAACGTTGAACCCGCTAGGCCAGCCAACGTATATCTTGCGATAACGACTTATAACCATTTAACACGAAATAAAATGTTAGTTCGTCAATTTCAACCAATTTCCAACAGAATCCTGTAAGCGTTGCCTAATAAAAATAACGAAACAAAAGAAAATGCGGAGAATAAAGACATGACAAACATGAAATAACGTAAAACTTCCCATAAACGGGGTGTCACAATCTCACGGACTAGCTACTGGAATACTAAATACAAGTCTGGAATGACATCAAACTTTGCAGATAAGTCTCGCTCGAACTTTCGGAACACGAAAAACAACAGCGGAACTCGAACTCAAACCCCAAGACTTATTTAATCAAATCTTAAGAACTTAAAATTCTAGAATTCATTTCCAATACGCCGAACCGGCCTAAACTGCTCGGAATGACATCAAACTTTGCAGATAAGTTA
>ML257065.1:0-11877 GCA_005239495.1 Nicotiana undulata | reverse complement strand
ATATATATATATATATATATATATATATATATATATATATATATATATATATATATATATATATCGGATAAAGCAAAGTTTCAAAGTTCAGTAAAAATCATTAGTAAATACGGGGTAAAGTACTCAAACCATTTTCAAATAGCAGTAACGGAGGAAACAAATCAAGTAAAATCAGTTGTTATGATAAAATATTAAATTGTTATTCAGCTCAATCGATGACAGTAATAATAGAATTTAAATTGAGGCATGTTGTAGAAAGAACAATGGAATTTCTGTGAAAATGTCCCATGCACGCGCTCGTCACCTCACGTACACGGGGTTTTTATAGTAAAAACTAGTCAAAATATCTAAGGGAAATTCCCCAACACAGAGTTAGGCAAGCCACTTACCTCGACTGTGCAAATCAATCAATAATCACGCTCTTGCCACGAGTATCCAACTCCAGGTGGCCCAAATCTATTCAATTCGATGGTATAATGTAAATATAAATTCAAGAAATCAAGATAACTAATTATTTCAGAATTAAAACGCGAAATTAGAAAATTTGACCAAAACGCCCATCGGGCCCACGTCTCGGATTAGGGTAAAATTTATATTTTCTGAACCCTTATTCACTCACGAGTCTAACCATATGAAAATCCCTCAAATCGGAGGTCGAATACCCAATCAAAACCCCAAAAATCGGTCTAGGAAGTTTCTTCCAATTTTCCCCAATTTCAACTCAAAATCTCGAATTTAAGGGTGGAATTTACGATTTGGAACATGAAAATTAACCTATGGTGTTTAGAAGTCACTTACCTTGAACACCCAGGTGAAAAGTCCCTCAAAGATCGCCTCTCTCGAGCTCCCCAAATTCAAAAATGGTGAAATAACATAACCCTCGGATTTTTGGAATAAGAACAGGGATTTCCGCGCCTGCGGTCCCTTTCACCGCACCTGCGGAAAAGGCATCGAAGGTGCGGAATTTCATTAAATCTCCTAGGGTCGCACCTACGGTCCATTGGTCGCACCTGCGGGACCCAGGTCGCACCTGCGGACACTGCCCAGCCTAACCAACTTCGCACCTGTGACCTCTATATCGCACCTGTGTGATCGCACCTGCAGGAAATCCTTCGCAGGTGCAAAAACACAAGAAGGAGCCTGGTTTAGCAATTTACCAAGTCCAAAATCCTTCCGTTAAGCATCCGGAACAACCCCGAGGCCCCCCCCGGGACCTCAACCAAAACCACCAACTGACCCCAATACCCTATCCAAACTTGGTCGAGCCTTAAAAACACGTCCCATAACATCAAAATACTCAAATATGCATATATTCAAGCCTAAGAACTTAGGAATTTTTAAGAATTCACCCCCGACGCCGAACCATGTCAAAACTCGTCCGAATGACCTCAAATTTTGCACACAAGCCATTAATGACATTCCGGACCTACTGTCGCTTTCGGAATTCCATTCCGAATCCGATATCAAAATCTCACCTGTCGGTCGAAATCACCGAAATTCTAACTTTCGTCAATTCAAGCCTAAATCTACGCCCGGCCTCGAAAACACATTTTGAACACGCTCCCAACCCCAAAATCACTCAACGGAGCTAACGGAGTCGACAAATTTCCATTCCGGATCTGTCTTCACACAGCGCCCGCTACGCTCCAATTTCTAAGGTTAAAGCTCACCTTAAAGGACTATATGTTTGAAAACACTCCAATTTTTATCACTCAACTCTCCGACTCATTCCATTAGCATAATAAGACATGGAAGACACAGTTATCAGGGGATCAGGGCGCTAACTCTCAAAACGACCGGCCAGGTCGTTACACCTAATTATCGAAACAAGGATCAAACCCAAAAATAGTGATGCTAAAGTGATTAAACTAAAAAGAAAATAACTAATGAACTTTAAACAGAGGAAGAGCAAATTTTTGTATTATCAATGTGATGAAAACGATCTATGGTTATGGGCTAACTTCAATTGAATCGACTAACTAATTTATCTAGTTTATTGGTTAGCAGGGTTAATATTGCTCATAGGAATCTGTCGAGTTCTTACTCGCCTATTCAAGCTAACCTAACGCCTATATGTCTATGGAATTAGAACTAATAAGAACGTATTTATAATCTCAGTAAATCAACCAAGCAAGGCAATTAGGTATATGTCTATTCTAACCGTGAATCCGTTCCCCGATGCCGAGGTTCAAGAACTTTCTCTACTCAATCCTATATTCAATCTAGAATATCCACTTTCGAGTTCAATTTTAGATTCGTAGATAGTATTCAATCGGTGATCAAGCAATCAAATAATTAAGTGCGGGATTGAATAAATAACCTAATACAATAAACTAAGAAATTAAAATCAATATTCGAATAACAATAGTCATGAAAGAACCACAACCCTAGAACGTGAAGTTTACCTCCACATAGACATGGTAGCCAAACTACAAATCATACAAAGAAACATGAAAATTACAAAGTTTGATGGAAGAAAGATGAAACACGTCCTCCACGGCGCCTCTGTGCTTTCCCTTCGTCCAAAAGTTACTCTAAAAGCGTCCTCCTCCTCCAAATTAGGTTACGAACCCCTTTTATACGAATTGGGATCATTTAGGGCATAAATAACCTTGTCTCAGACGAAATAGGAAAAGTCTCCGCCCTCAGTGTCCAGACCAGCGCCAAGCGTTGGACCTGGCCTAAAACCTGTATGTTTTCAACTTCAATTCCTTTCCTACGGCCAACTTCCAATTGCTTATAAACGTTTTTGTTTCTTGTCTTTCACCTGGGGGGGACAAAGACCAAAGGGTGTCCCCTTTGTCTTATTATTATTTTTAATTTTCTTTCTTTTTTTCGCGTTTTATTCAATTTTGCTTCAAATCTCTTCATCTTCGCACTACTTTATTCCTACACAGTTAAAATATAATATTAAGCATAAAGTAATATAATTATTATCCAAAAGATGATTAAAAGTACTTGAATGTGAGGCAAAAATGGTTAAATATATGTATTTTTGACCGAACATCACCACCCCACACTTAAACATTGCTCGTCCTCGAGTCAACCAACAATTCACAATATTCTTGAGCACTTTATATTTAACACATTCGAATCACACTACACCAATGACTATGGTTGATAGCAACAATTAAACTCCAGCATATGCATTCAACACACACTTCCCTTTTACTTTGTGTCATACTTCTCAAATATTCAAAACAAAGACAACATGCTCATATCCTAACCTCAAAAGTCGACTCAATGTCACAATGCACTCGTGGCTTGAACACTCAACACCGTAGAGAAGTCTAATAACGTTACCTATCCCTTGTGAAACCATGTTCCCTCACAACAAAATCACAGAGAGCAAGTAGAATCCATACATTGGAATCTCATGAGCAAATATACTTTAAGGACTCACATATATCAAAGAAAATCTCTCACTCTCACAAAGAAGTCACATGCATTCAATCGGCACCATAAGCTTGTCGTTAATGTAAATCTCTACTAATGTAGGATTTCTCGATCTAAAATCAATTAGGACTTTTCATTATTGTATTGAGGGCTAAGGGACGGGTAAGATATATTTTAGGAATAGTGACTCACCCTCCTAAGAACTTTAACACATCACAAAATTACTTTAGACACATATTTCCTCAGTCCAACTTCAACTTCACAAACAATATCACCCCCAAAAATATTTTCATTTTTTAAGCATTATCGTCATTTACACTCCACTAGTAAGAATAAGATATCAATTTATTCATCTACATATTTTTATTTTTATTTTCCTTTTTCTCCACACCTAAAAGAGTGCAGTGTCTCTAATGCACAAATAAAGCAAAACAATAAGAAGGTGGACAAGAAACTTCCTGAAAAGCCAAAGGCTAAAGCAATAGCGGCTCACAAGGTACTCAGTCTTCCCCCCGACATGGTCCTTTGTGTGGGCACCCCACACTTAGTTCCAACCATCTAGCTCGGTTTTTCACTCTGCCAATGGCTTTGAATCCTATGCTTATAATCCTACAAAATAAAAACAGACACTACAAAAAGTAGTATAAAAATAAAAACAAAAGAAAATAGTAAAGTTGGGTTGCCTCCCAACAAGCGCCTGATTTAACGTCGCGGCACGACCTGAACCACTTTTTGTCTCCACCTCGAACATGTGCATTGAGCCCCCAATTTGGCATCAAGATTTTTTCTATGCTCGCGTGTGGTGGGATAAATGTAGTTGGGCCAAGTAACCAATTTCGTGTTCTACACTTCTTGGCTTTCAAATGAGGTATTGTCACAACCCAAATTCCCAACCTAAGGGATCGCGATGGGGACTAACACCAGAACAATTCAAGAATAAACTTACAACAGAACAATTCAAGAATAAACTAAATTAATTACTTCCACGCAAAAATTCAGGAATAAAATAATAAATGAATAATTAAACCGAGCCTCTAACTAAATAAATAACCATAAGACTACCCCAGAGTCTAGTATCACAATTCACGAACCACTAGGAGTACTACAAATAATGGGTTGAAAGAAATAATGTAACTGTTTCGGATGTAATAAAACAGTATATATAAAACTAAGAGAAGATACCAGGAATCTGCGGACGCCAACAGATCTACCTTGTCTCCGAATGGATGATGTCGGCTACTAAGATCTCCTAACGCTGGTCGGTACCCGAATCTGCACAAAAGAGTGCAGAGTGTAGTATCAGTACAACCGACCCCATGTACTGAGTAAGTGCCGAGTCTAACCTCGACGAAGGAGTGACGAGGCTAAGGCGGGCAATGTAGAGTAACTTATAACAAAACAAGAAAAAAGAACAATTCTAAACAAAACAAGAACAATAAACTTGTAACACTAAATAAAATAATTCAATTGCCTTTTCCAGGCCTCAGCTATAACCAAAATCTCACTCAACTTTCTAAAATTTTCAAAGTTTTGACTTTAAAATAAAAGTAAGTGTAAAATACGTAAAGTAGTAGAGTAAAACTGTAATTTTTTAAATCTTTACTTTTTCTTGAAAAATCAGTAAAACATAGGTGTCCTCCCTTATTGCTCCTTGTTGCGGCGTGCAACCCGCTCCCACCTGTCCCACCTTATTACACCTCCCTATATATATCACTCTTATTACACCTGTTGTGGCGTACAACCCGATCCCACCTGTCCACCCTTATTACTCCTTGTTGCGGCCTACAACCCACTCCCACTAGACATATCATACCAGTTTATTTATTTATGAAAACTTTCACAATTCAGGCCAAGCCTTTCACAGTATTTTTGTCTCAACAATTGTAAACAAAAATCGATATAACTCTGTCACGAACCAAATTTCCCAACCTTAAGGATCGTGATGGCGCCTAACACCATACTTGATAGGCAAGCCAACGTTAGAATTCGATTAACTACTTTGCATTAATTATTCATTTAGACATAATAAAATAATCTAAAGTAAACTGAATCTAATGGTTTTCGATGAGTAATTCCAAAGATAAAATAAT
Source organism: Nicotiana undulata (assembly GCA_005239495.1). NCBI lineage: Eukaryota > Viridiplantae > Streptophyta > Magnoliopsida > Solanales > Solanaceae > Nicotiana > Nicotiana undulata. The sequence goes on along the minus strand of ML257065.1, from coordinate 6,391 downwards.
GAACAATTAAATAAACCAAGCCACAAACTAATTATATAAATAACTCTAAGACTACCCCAGGGTCTGGTGTCACAATTCACGAACTACTAAAGAATACTACAAATACTGGACTGAAAGAAATAGTGTAATTGTTCTTAATATAATAAAATAGTGTTTATAAAAAATAGGAGAAGACTCCAGGAATCTGTGAACGCCAGCAGATCTACCTCGTGTCTCCGAATAAATGGACGACTGCTCTAAAAATCTTTACTGTTGGCCGGTACCTGGAGCTGCACAAAAGAGTGCAGAGTGTAGTATCAGTACAACTGATCCCATGTACTGAGTAAGTGCCGAACCTAACCTCGACGAAGTAGTGATGAGGCTACGGTAGGGCATTAACAATATAACCTGTAACAATAATATATGAAGCAAGAAGGAAATCTAAAACAAATAAATAGATACTGCAACAACAATTAAAATAACTCAGTCGCCTTTTCCAGGTCTCAGCTATAACCAATTCTCACGAAATTTCCAAATTTCCAAACTTTAACTTTAAATAAAAGTAGTGCAAAATATGAAAAATAGTGAAATAAAATTCTAAGATTTCAAATCCTTTGTTTTCTTTGAAAAATCAGTAAGACATAAGTGTCCTCCCTTATTGCTCCTTGTTGCGGCGTGCAACCCGCTCCACCTGTCCACCCTTATTGCTCCTCCTTAAATATATTACCCTTATTGCTCCTGTTGTGGCGTGCAACCCGATCCCACCTGTCCAACCTTATCACTCCTTGTTGCGGCGTGCAACCCGCTCCCACCAGACATATCATATCAATTTATTTATAAATTTCACAACATTTCTGTCTCAACAATAATAAATAAGAAAATGTATTTTCTCATAAACTTCATCAATATCCTCTCAACCATGAAACCAACAGGAACATAAATATATATATCTCGTAAAACAATGCCAAACTGCTCAACCTTTATGTACCACAAGGGAACCAAATAAATAACCAATACTCTTCCAAAATAACTACAACAAGATTTAACAACAAAGTAACAAAGCCAAGTAGTCATAGAAACAATAATGAACATAGAACAATTAAGACATGAACCAATTAAATTGGAAACGGGGAAGGGATCATGTTTAACAGACAATTTGGTGGTGCATAGATACTCGTCACCTCAACTATACACCACACACATGCAAATTCACATAGCAAATAAGTTGGGGATTCCTATTCCCTCAAGTCAAGGTTAAACCAAGCACTTACCTCAACTCCGCAGGCCACTCACTGCTCAATTACAGCTTTTCCTCTAGAATCTTGTTCTAACTGTCTCGAATCTAATCATAATTAACCCAATATCATTAATTAAGGATAAAGGAACTAACTTTATTGAAAATTATAAGTTTTCTAAAAAAAGTGAAAACCCGACCCCGGGCATGCTTGGTCTAAACTCGGGGTTCAGGCCAAATTACGTTTACCCATTCACCCACGAACCGATGTACAATTAGTTTCAAAATACGACCTCAATTCGAAGTAAAAATTTGATTTTTACAAAATTCCCTAATTCTACCCAAACCATCAATTTTTACCATGAAAATTCCTAGTTTTTTATTTAAAAGTGATGAAAAACAATGAGTAATTGAAAGAGTAAAGTTTAGAATTGATTACCAATAACTTGGGGATGATATTTGGTGAAGAAATTCGTTCCTAGGGTTGTGAGGTTCGAAAATATGAAGAACAAAGGTCTGCCCGTTTTTAAAAGAGTATTTAAATAGCTGGGCAGTCGACCTTTGCACTTGCGGTGCTTGGGTCGCACCTGCGCTTTCGTAGATGCAGATAAATGGTCGCACCTGCGGGAATGAGCAAAGCCGCTGAGAGCCGCACCTGCGGAGGAGAATCCGCTCATGCGGAACCGCTTCTGCGGAACTAAGTGCGCACCTGCGAAAAAGGAAGGGGCTGGGCTGGACCGCACCTGCAGCTGATGGTCCGCAGCTGCGAGCTCGCACCTGCGACCCTAGTCTCGCAGGTGCGGGCACACCAGAACTGGTGCACCAGCAGTGATTTTTTTCAATCTTTAACACTCCAAAACCTACTCGAAACTCACCTGAGCCCTCGGGGCTCTAAAAAAATCATGCACGCAAGTCTAAAAACATCATATGGACTTGCTCGTGCGATCAAATCATGAAAATAACATGAAAAATTATGAATTAAACCTCAAAACTCATCATTTTTCTCAAAAATACTTAAAGTTCATTATTTCTCAACCGGATGTCCGAATCACGTCAAATAAACTCCGTTTTCACCAAATTTCAAAGTAAACCTTTAAATACTATAACAAATCTGTACCGGGCTCCGGAACCAAAATACGAGCATGATACCAATGGTTTCAAACATTAATTCTTTTCTTTATTTCATAAATATTTAAGGAAAATAATTTCTTTCAAAAATTGATTTCTAAGGCTTGGGACATCGGAATTCATTTCCGGGCATACGCCCGAGTCCCATATTTTATTGCGGACCTCCCGGGATCGTCGGGACACGGATCCGGGTCCATTTACTCAAAATGTTGACCAAAGTCAACTATAATCAAATTTTAACTCCAGAAATTTCTATTTCTCACATTTTCACATAAAAGCTTTCCGGTTTCACGCCCGAACTGCGCACGCAAATTGAGGTATTTAAAATTAATCTATTTAGGGCTATTAAGCCTAGAACGGAATCTAAATTTATAAAATGACCCCTTGGGTCATCACAATCTCCACCTTTAAAACAAACGTTCGTTCTCGAACGAACATAGAAAATTACCTGAATTGGCGAACAAGTGTGGATATCTACTCCGCATGTCCGACTCGGACTCCCAAGTAGCTGCCTCAACGGGTTGGCCTCTCCACTGCACTCGAATTGAAGGATAACTTTTTGACCTCAACTTACGAACCTGCCAGTCTAAATTGGCTACCGGCTCCTCCTCATAAGTCAAGTCCTTGTCAAATTGGACAGAGCTTAAATCTAACACGTGGGACGGGTCACCATGATATTTCCGGAGCATAGACACGTGGAATACCGGATGAACTGAGGATAACCCTGGAGGCAACGCAAGTCTATAAGCTACCCCCTCCCCCCCACTCTATCAAGAATATCAAACGGCCCGATATACCTTGGGCTCAATTTACCCTTCTTCCCAAATCTCATAACACCATTCATGGGCGACACACGAAGCAATACTCTCTCTCCCACTATGAATGTCACATCATGAACCTTACGATCGACATAACTCTTTTGCCTAGACTGAGTTGCACGAAGTCTCTCCTGAATAATCTTGACCTTATCCAAGGCCTCCTGAACTAAGTCTGTACCCAGTAACCGAGCCTCTTCCGGCTCAAACCATCCAACTGGCGATCTGCACCGTCTACCATATAATGCCTCATAAGGAGCCATCTCAATGCTTGACTGATAGTTATTATTATAAGAAAACTCCGCTAACGGCAAGAACTGATCCCACGAACCTCCAAAGTCAATAACACAAGCGCGGAGCATATCCTCCAATATCTGAATGGTACGCTCGGACTGCCCGTCAGTCTGAGGGTGAAATGCTGTACTCAACTCTACTCGGGTACCCAACTCATGCTGAACTGCCCTCCAAAAGTGCGAAGTAAACTGCGTACCCCGATCAGAAATGATAGACACGGGAACACCATGAAGGCGAACAATCTCCCGGATATATAACTTAGCCAACCGCTCTGAAGTATAAGTACTCGACATAGGAATGAAATGTGCTGAGTAGTCAGCCTATCCACAATAACCCAAACTGCGTCAAATTTCCTCTGAGTCCGTGGGAGTCCAACAACGAAGTCCATAGTGATACGCTCCCACTTCCACTCAGGAATCTCCATCTGCTGAAGTAAACCACTAGGTCTCTAATGGTCATACTTTACCTGCTGACAATTTAAGCAACGAGCCACATACGTAACAATGTCCTTTTTCATCCTTCTCCACCAATAATGCTTCCTCAAATCTTGGTACATTTTGGCTGCCCCTAGGTGAATAGACTACTTAGAACTGTGAGCCTCCTCAAGGATCAACTCACGAAGGTCGTCAACATTAGGCACACATATACGACCATGCATCCTCAAAACACCGTCATCTCCAACTGTAACCTGCTTGGAACCACCGCGCCGAACTGTATCCCTAAGAACCATCAAATGTGGGTCATCATCCTGCCGCTCCCGGATAAGCTCAATTAGAGAAGACCGAGCGACTGTGCAAGCTAGAACACTGCTGGGCGAAATATCCAACCTCACGAACTTATTTGACAACGTCTGAATGTCTGAAGCTAACGGTCTCTCACCGACTGGAATATACGCAAGGCTGCCCATACTCACCGCCTTTCTACTCAATACATCGGCCACCACGTTGGCCTTCCCTGGGTGATACAATATAGTGACATCATAATCCTTCAGTAACTCTAACCATCTTCACTGCCTCAAATTTAGATCTTTCTTCTTGAATAAGTACTGGAGACTGCGATGGTCAGTGAAAACCTCACACGACACGCCATAAAGATAGTGCCTCCAAAGTTTCAATGCATAAACAATGGCTGCCAACTCTAAGTCATGAACAGGATAATTCTTCTCATGGACTTTCAGTTGTCGAGACGCATATGCAATCACTCTGCCATCCTTCATCAACACTGCTCCAAGGCTAACTCGGGAAGCATCACAATACACCGTGAAGGAACCCAAACCCGATGTTAACACCAACACCGGTGTTGAAGTCAAGACCGTCTTGAGCTTCTGAAAGCTCGCCTCGCTCTCGTCTGACCATTTAAATGGGGCACCTTTCTGAGTCAATTTAGTCATTGGGGCTGCTATGGATGAGAACCCCTCCACAAAACGATGGTAGTAACCCGCCAAACCCAAGAAACTCCTGATCTCCGTGGCTGTAGTGGGTCTAGGCCAGTTCTTGACTGTCTCAATCTTCTTAGGATCAACCTAAATACCCTACGCTGATACAATATGTCCCAAGAAGGCTACTGAATCTGACCAGAACTCACATTTAGAAAACTTGGCATACAACTGATTATCTCTCAAAGTCTGGAGTGTTATACGGATGTGCTGCTCATGCTCTTCCCGACTACGGGAGTATATAAGAATGTCGTCAATGAACACGATCACGAAAGAGTCAAGATGGGGCTTGAAAACCCGATTCATCAAGTCCATAAAGGCTGATGGAGCATTAGTCAGCCCAAAAGACATAACCGAAAACTCATAATGCCCATACCTCGTCCGAAAAGCTGTCTTAGGAACATCGGGTGCCCTAATCTTCAACTGATGATAGCCCGACCTCAAATCAATTTTCGAAAATACCCTAGCACCCTAAAGATGGTCAAATAGGTCATCAATTCTCGGCAACGGATACTTATTCTTGATAGTAACTTTATTAAGCTACCGGTAATCTATACACATCCTCATCGACCCATCTTTCTTCTTTACAAACAAAATTGGTGCACCCCAAGGCGAGACACTAGGTCTGATGAAACCCTTATCTAGCAAATCTTGCAACTTCTCTTTCAACTCTTTCAATTCTGGTGGTGCCATACAATATGGAGGAATGGAAATGGGCTGAGTGCCCGGAGCCACATCAATACAAAAATCAATATCCCTGTCGGGTGGCATCCTCGGCAGGTCTGCAGGAAATACCTCGGGACTCTCACGAACAATAGGAAATGACTCTATGGAAGAAACCTCGGCATCGGAATCACGAATATGTTCCAAATAAGCCAAACACCCTTTCTCCACCATGCGGCGAGTCTTGGCATATGAAATCACCCGGCTGGGAGAATGACTAGGAGTCCCTTTCCATTCAAATCGAGGCAACCCCAGCAAGCTAAAGTAATTGTCTTGGCGTGACAGTCCAAAATGACATAATAGGGCGACAACCAATCCATGCCCAATATAACATCAAAATCAACCATGTCTAGAAGTAAAAGATCCACACTAGTTTCAAGACCTTCAATGACCACCACGCCACAATAGCATCCCCCACCGGTGTAGACACATAAATAGGAACACTCAAGGGATCACGTGGCACATTCAAATACAAGGCAAAATAAGATGATACATAAGTGTAAAGACCCATAAAATTTCTTGCTTAAAAAATTGGCCGAACGAGTCCCCGAGTTGCTTTTACTGTGGAAATTCCTAAAACGGACCTAATTTGAACAAAAAGTACCCCGAGAGCTAAGTTACTAAATTTTCCAGAAATTGGGTGTTATGCGACGCACTATGTGATCGCATAACGTGTATGCGGACCGCATAATGGTCGCATACACAGGCAGATCACTGCCAAACTGAAGGACAACTATGCGGTCCAATCTGCGACCGCATTTCGGTTTTGCGGATCGCATAGCT
>ML257064.1:563-19712 GCA_005239495.1 Nicotiana undulata | reverse complement strand
CAAGGAGAAATCATCATTTACAACATCAACAAATGCCCGACAAGGGTCTCAACTATAACCAACCTCGCATCAGTAATACAATTCCGACAGTGTAAGCCTCATGTGGAGCAAATAACTCAATAACTCTCAACGTCATGAAACAACATCAAGTATCACTTTTAATTCATAATTTACTCATAGTGCGGGGAATATTAGGAACATAGCAAATTTCATCACAATTAACTCACGGGCATACTTGACCGCAACGCATAGGCACTCGTCACCACGCCTATACGTTGGACATGAGTTGCACATAGCAAATAAGACTCTATACCTAATCCCTCAAGCTGAGGTTAAGCCAAACACTTACCTCAGCTCCAAAAATTGCAAGTCCAGCCTCAATCACAGCCTTTCCTCTCGAATCCAACTCTGAATCGGGAATATCTAGCCATAGTGGATTTATTAACATCAATAAGTACTCAATAAAACAATTCCTAAACCAAATTATACATTTCCTACTATTCCTCCGAGAATACTAAAATTCGACCCCGGGCCCACACGTTTAGATTTTCGAAAATTCATGAAGGAATCAATTACCCGGAGTCTAAGGATCGAAGTTATGTAATTTATTCAAGAATTTATGGCCTAACATGGAAAATCACGAAATTCCTAAGAACCCTAAAGTTTACTTCCTAATTCAATGATTTTAGGTGATTTAGTAGTGAGTTAAGCTAGGAATTATTGTTAAAATTAGAAGTTTTGTGGGGTTTTACTTACCTCTTACAGTGGGTGATCGTGGAAGGTGATTCCCCAAGCTTGGATGCCCTCTAATGGAGTTTGAAGATGGATGGAATGAGGAAAACCCGAAATTTTGGAATATTTAAGGGGCCTGCAAACAGGGGTTTCCGCACCTGCGACCTTAGGACCGCAGGTGCGGTCTCGCGCCTGCGGGAAAAAAACCGCAATTGCGGAAAAGGGCCTGGGACCCTGGGCTCGCACCTGCGGGGTTGAAAGCCGCACCAGCGGTCCCGCTCCTGCGGAATTTTGGTCGCCCCTGCGGAAAGGTCGCACCGGCGATGGCCTGGACCGCACCTACGGTCACGCGCCTAAGGCCTGAGTCTCGCGCCTGCGAACTTTGGGCAAGGGGCTGGGGATTGCACCTGCGAGGCTAGGACCGTAGGGGCGGTCCCGCACCTGCGGCTGGGAAACCGCACCAGCGGTCACACCAGATGTTGTGCACCAGCAGTGGTTTTTGCTAGTTTTTGGCCTCGTGCGGGGTCTGGGAGGCACTTGGGCCCACCCGAGCCCCCGTCCAAAAATACCAACACGTCCCAAATCAGTAAACGGACTTGCTCGAGCTCACAGAACACTCAATACAATGCTAAAACCCAAAATCACCCTCCAAAACCCGTGAATTCAAAACTTAAGAACTTTGAAGTTCTAGAATTCACTTCAACGCGCCGAGCCGACCTAAACCACTCGGAATGACTTCAAATTTTGCAGATAAGTTATAAACGACACAACGGAACTATTCCCGATCTTGGAATTTCATTCGGACCTCGGGAACATAAAATCACCTCTCAAGTCACCTTTCAAATTCTTTAGAAACCCCACAAGTTCATTAACTCCATTTTTCCTCACTTGGATCCGAAACCAATCAAATCAAACCCGTTTTACACCAAATCTCATAGATAGGACAAATAACATATAATAAACCTGTTCCGAGCTCTGTAACCATAACACAGGCCCGGTAACATGGTTTTTCACATAATTATTCACTTTCACATTCCTTTATTATTTTCAGAAAACAATTTTCTTTAAAAATTCATTTCTCGGGTTTGGGACCTCGGAATTCGATTCCGGGCATACGCCCAAGTCCCATATTTTCCTACGGACCTCCGGGACCGTCACATCACGGGTCCGGATCCGTTTACCAAAAATGTTGACCAAAGTCAACTTTATTCAATTATTCAATTCAAAAATCCCATTTGTTTTCCAATTTTCACATGGAAGCTTCCCGGCTACCTGCCCGGGCTGCGCGCGCATATCGAGGTGAGATTAACAGAATCTTTCGAGGCCTCAGAACACAGATTAAGCTAGAATTACTTAGGATGACCTTTTGGGTCATCACAATTGCATTTCATAATCAAACAAATAATTTTTTGTAAATTAAACGCGACAAGAAATCTATTTAATTCAATAAAACAAGACTCACACATCCCCAGAACCCGGTGACACAAGTACATGAGCAGTTTCTAAGAATTTATACAATTATACAACTCTTTTCCGAGAAATAAATGGGACAAAGGCAATAGCTATATAATGTAGATACACCAAAAGGAGACTCCGGCAGTTGTGGAACGCCTCTGGATGATTGCAGCCCGTATAAGTCCCCAAATCGATCACTGTACTATAAAGGTACCTGTGCAACAAAATGCACAGAAAGTGTAGTATGAGTACATATACATATATGTACCTAGTGAGTATCTCGTATAATATCGAAGAAGTAGTGACGACAGGCTGACTCGATACTCACTAAGGTCCAACAGTAATAAAGTAAGCAGGATGTAAGGAAAACTGTAGGCAAGTAAACAAATAATCAAGTACATCAATGTCCGGCATCAAGTAACAATCTCAAATCAAACAAGTTTGGTATCCGCCGTGGCATACGGACCGCTCCCATATGGTACTCAATCTCACCGTGGCGTACGACCCGATCCCACCCTGGTAGTATCAATCTCGCCATGGCGTACGGCCCGATCCCACCCTGGAAGTCTCAGTCTCGTCGTGGCGTACGGCCCGATCCCACCCTGGTAGTCTCAATCTCGCCGTGGTGTACGGCCCGATCCCATAATATAATCAATCATCACTTTGCCGTGGCGTACGACCCGATCCCATAGTATAATCAATCATCACTCTGCCGTGGCGTACGGCCCATCCAATAATATAATCTATCATCACTCTGCCGTGGCGTACGACCCGATCCCATAATATAATCAATCATCACTCTGCCGTGATTCTCTTATCACACTTAAATCAAGCCAAGTATCACAACATTCAAAGATAACAATACCAATCACACAAGTATACAATTCATATCTATGCTACAACAGAGGAAAACAATGAGCATGTTGTGTTCTAACTACCCGGACGAAGCAGTAATAGCCACTACGTACGGACTCTCGTCACTCGGTGCGTACGTAGCCCCCAAACAAGATCACATAGCAAACAAGGTTACCTAGAGGGGAAATTTCCCTCTTACGAGATTAGAAAGGAGACTGACCTCGCTCCGAAGATTCATCACCGGCTTCCAAGCCTCTACGACGACTAAAAATGGATGCGCACGCTCCCAAACTCTGAAGCTTGGTTGAAATTTTCCTTTAAATGCTCTCAAAATCCGCCCATAGTCATGAAAAATGAAGAAAAATGGGCTAAACCCGCTAAAATATAATTTTGCCCAGTTATTTACTCATCGTGATCACGGAGAACAATTTTTCCAGCCCAAAATTTACTCTTCGCAATACAGAAAGAGCTTCGCGATCGCGGAGAACAATTGCCCAGCCTGCCCGGACAGTCTCCAGTATAATAGTCATAACGTTTCGTATGCAACTCGAATTGACAAATGGTTAAATGTTCTGAAAACTAGACTCAGAGATCTACAACTTTCATGTGTTGGTTATCTTCCAATTCCTTATATATTTCTAGATATAGTCTGGCAAAGTCAAACCATGTGCAACACAACGTTCTTCTTCATCTACCCGGACACCCTGTAGTGTAACGGCCATAACTCTTTGTATATAAATCCATATCATTATTGGTTTACTTTTCCAAAGACTAGACACAAAGGGCTACAACGTTCATTTATACCATCTCAAAATTCCTTATAGATTGTGAGATATGAGCTTCCAAAGTCGAGTCAGTGCAGCAGAACATTTACTCTATGCGATCGTGAAAGGCTTTCCGCGATCGCGATTCACTGGCCCGTTTCTCACATTTTACTAACCGCGATCGCGACCAATTCCCTGCGATCGCGTACAACACTGCTGTAGCCAAAAACCAACAGTTGAAAATGGCCTAGAAATGGTCCGAGACCACCCCGAAACTCACCCGAGCCCCTCGGGACCTCGTTCAAACGTACCAACAAGTCAGGAAACATATCACGGACTTAGTCGAGGCCTCAAATCACATCAAACAACGCCGAAAACACGAATCGCGCAAGAATTCAACTTTATGAACTTTGAAATTTCTAACTTTCACATCCGATGCCGAAACCTGTCAAATCACGTCCGATTGACCCCAAATTTTGCACACAAGTCACATTCCACATTACGGACCTGCTCCAACTTTCGGAATCACATTCCAACCCCGATATCAAAATTTCCACTTCCGGTCGGATTTTCTCAAAAACCTTCAAATTTCTATCTTTAGCCAAATGACCTTAAATTGACTTCCGGGTATCCGAATTCACTTTCGATCGCGCTCCCAACTCCAGAATCACCATACGAATCTATTCCCAGACTCGGAATCCCAAACGGACATCAATATCTCTGAAATGCTCTTTAAGCCATACTTTAAGAAATTCCTTCAAAATGCTGACATCCACAATATACGCCGAAACGCTTCCGGGTTATCCAAAACCCGTTCCGGACAAATGCCCAAATCCGAAATAATCATACGAACCTGCTGGAACCTTCGAATCCTTATTCTGAGGTCGTTTACTCAAAATTCTAGTCTTACTCAATTTCTTTAACTTAAGGCTTCCGAAATGAAACTTTTCCTTTCAATTCAACTCCGAACCTTCTGAATTTCAACTCTGACCATACACACGAGTCACAATACCCGAAATGGAGCTGTTCATGACTCCCAACTGCTGAACGGCGCGTTGGATCTTAAAACGATCGGTCAGGTCGTTACAGAACTAGTTGGAGTTCCTTGAGATCCTCTCAAGGACTGATGAAATCGAAGAGCCATGCAGTGCGGGAGACTAGTGATGGTTGGATAAGACGTAGGAGCACCATAGGAGGGGGTTTACACCAGTGACAACATTTAGGGTTACGATTAGGTTGAGAGAGAGGAAGAGGAAACGATGACGGCAGGGTTGGAGGGGATGAAAGGGGGTTAAGGATTAATTATGGTAAGGGTTATCGTGGACCGTTGATCAAAATGATCAACGACCACGATTGAACGAGGCTTATTGGGTCGGGGTAGGCAGATTTGGGCCTAAGAGGGTTTGGACTGGCTTTTTAGGTCAATATAAAGGGGTTTGGGCTGGTTTTGAAGAGGTTAGGTCTGAAAATAAAAGGGGTTATTTGTTAAATACTCAAATAATTGATAAAAAATAATTAATAAGATAACTAACAAATTATAAAAAATAATTTTCATGCATAGAAATGTTTTAAAATAGTTACTCAATATTTAAAAAAAAAACAATGAGCCATTTTCTTGTAAAAAATGCAATAATGTACGAATGGGCTATAATTGCAAAGTTATTGCAATTGTAACCCAAAAATATAAATGTGGCTATTTGTGTAATTAATTTGTGCTTAATATGGCTATAAATAGTAAAAATTAAATCATGAAATGTTATAGAGTCGTTTGTGATGCAATTTTTTAATTATTTATATAAATAAAATATTGGGATAAATTAATTTAAAAATATAGAAATTATGAAAAATATCAATTGATGCTAGTGCATAGTTTTGAAGGTATATATGCATTTTAAAAATATTATAGGGAAAAATTGGGTATCAACATGCTTCACATCTCTTCAACAGGAATACCACCCTTAAGTGTCACATTTCATCAATAAGAATGTCACTCATATTCCCACATAACATCACAATAATAATATCTGTCTTAACATGTCCATATAATCCATAATCAAGAAAATTCAAGATAATACGTATCATCAAGAGACATAATATCATAATTTATCAATAAGGTGTACAAGGACATGAAAATAGTAAGGTGCAAATTTGTGATCAAGATATAAGATATGACTACGGCTAAATAAATTTAGCAATGATTTCACAAATTCCCACCTTAACTAATTAAGAGATAATAATTCTAAAACATGATTTCTAGCATGAAAGGATAAGCTCACGTAGTCATATAAAGGATCACACATGTATCACATAGTGCACACGTTCAAATCAACACACAACATAATTACAACAAATACAGATATATGTTCATAACATACCTGTGACTACATTCAAGGAAAGTATAGCATCAATCTCAAAAAAATTTCATCATATTCAAAATAAAGTACCAATAGCCTTAAAGTTACTATAGCATGGTCTATTTCACTCACGTAGTCAATTAACTAAATAACACATTGAATGAAGTAGAGCACACAACCAAACAAGGCATAAAGTAATCTAGAATCTATCACGAGCATGAATACCCATGTTATATGTATATACCGCTCATCACATCATATATATATATATATATATATATATATATATATCTGTCACGACCCAAAATACCCAGTAGTGATGGCGCATGTCGTGAAATCAAGCAAGCCAGACATTTCATTTGATTCAAGATTCCTTTAAGAAATTCCCTACATTTACAGTGAGAGACTCACTTTATCATTCATAAAAACGTTTAACATCATTTAAAAACATAGTTCAACCAACCCCAGATCTAGTGTCACCGAGTCGTGAGCTACTACAACGTAAGAATGTGAAAATACAAACTAGACAACATAGTCTGAAATAATAAGAGTGCGACAAGAAGATAGAAAAGGAGAAGACGAGGCTACGATCGCCAGCTGCTACCTTGACAACTTCGAAAGAAACTCTGACAGCCGCTCAGCAACCACTACCGGGTCCCGATGTACCTGGATCTGCACATGAGGTGCATGGGGTAACGTGAGTACACCAACTCAGAAGTAACGAACCCAAACTATGGGCTGAGAGGTAGTGACGGACTAAACCTCAACAATTATAATAATCAGCTTACCAAATTTAGACATGTTCACAGTTTATCAGAAAATAACAACAGAATATGCCAGATATATCTCAATATGCTCTACATGCCAACATATCAACAGTGTTGAAATGCACATAGTGCTCATGACCACAGAAGTCCACTCAGTACTATATATGGATCTCAGGCCCAGGGAAGATCCATCCCGGAATATGCATAGACACCGGTGGCTGTAGTCACTCAGTATTGAGGTAAAGGCCAATTCAGCCCCACGGAGAAGATCCATCTCCGGAATACAACACTCGGATATGATCCATGTGTAGGGACGATCCATCCCTCCATATCATCAACATCACACAAGATCCATGTCTAGGGAAGATCCATCCCTCAATATCATCAGCTCCGGACAAGATCCATGTCCATGGAAGATCCATCCCTCACTATCAATTTGCTAACTGGGGGAGTAAAGACTCCAGAGGGGCCCTATTTGCCCAATCGCTATATCAAGCCAACAAATAAATGATTAAAGTATCGCTGCGGTGTGCAGTCCGACCTCATAACTGTCTCAATAACAGTCTCTCGGCCGCCACTCAGTGTAACGACCCGACTGGTCATTTTGAGCTCTAGCATGTCGTTCAGCGGTTTGAGGCCGTGGGTAGCTTCATTTCAGGTATTATGACTTGTAGGTGTGGTCGGAACTGAATTTCGGGAAGTTCGAAGTCAATTGGAAAGAAAATTCTCATCTCAGAAACCTTAAGTTGGAAGAAACAGCTAAGATTGGAATTTGGAGTAAACGACCTCGGAATCAGGATCTGAAGGTTCCAGCAGGTTCGTATGATTATTTTGCACTTCGGCGTATGTCTGAATCGGGTTTTGGATAACCCGGGAGCATTTCGGCATATATTGTGGAAGTTAGTATTTTAGAAGACTTTCATAAGTTTGGGTTGGATGGCAGTTCGGTGTTATAGATGTCCGTTTGGGATTCCGAGTCTGGGAATAGATCTTTATGGTGATTCTGGAGTTGGGAGCGCGATCGGAAGTGAATTCGGATGTCCGCAAGTCATTTTGAAGTCATTTGGCTAAAGATATAAATTTGAAGGTTTTTGAAAGAATCCGACTGGAAGTGGAAATTTTGATATCGGGGTCGGAATGCGATTTCGAAAGTTGGAGCAGGTCCGTAATGTAGAATATGACTTGTGTGCAAAATTTGGGGTTAATCGGGCGTGATTTGATAGGTTTCAGTATCGGATATGGAAGTTTGATATTTCAAGTTCTTAAAGTTTGAATTTGAGTGAGATTCGTGATTTCAGCGTTGTTTGATTGATTTGAGGCTTCTAGCAAGTCCGTGTGAGATTACAGGACTGAGTCGTGTGATTGGACGGGGTCTCGGGGGAGGCCCGGGTGTGTTTCGGGATTAATTCGGATCATTTCCTTCATGTTTACTGTTGTTGTTTTCTGGTGTCACTGATGTGCTATGCGATCGCCGCCCATGGTGTGCGATCGCGAAGAAGAAAATTGGAGGGCTAGATTTTTGGTCTATGTGATCGCATAAGGATGAGTGCGATCGCGGAGAAGAAAATTAAACGGGCTGAAATTTTGGCTTGTGTGATCGCAAGTAAGGTAGTGCGAACGCATAGAAGGAATTGAAGGCTGCTGGATTTTTGCCTATGCGATCGCAAGGATGAGTATGCGATCGCACAGTACATTAATGAGGCTGTGGGATTATTTGGCTTATGCGATCGCGGTGCAATGCTTGCAATCGCATAGGGTATTTTTGGAGGCCTCTGGGATTTGGCTTATGCGATCGCGGTTGAAGGAGTGTGATCGCATAGAAGGTTTGTCTGGGCAGTGAAGTATTTTAAAACGGGATTTTGGCCATTTCTTCATTTTTTCACTCGATTGGAACGATTTTTGAGAGCTTCAAAGGGGGAATTTCATCAAGCATCAATAGGTAAGTGATTCCTTCTCATTCCAAGTTAAATACAAGGTTTGTGCATGGATTTGAACATGAAAATTGTGGAAAAATTGGGAATTTTGAAGAAACCTAGAAATTTGTATTTTTTGATTTTTTTACCACGAATTTGAGCATGGAAATTAAGAGTAAATTGTATATTTGAGCTAGTAAGGCTATGGTTAGAGTTTATCTTCGAGAAATTTCGAAATCCGGGCACGTGGGCCCGAGGGCATTTTGGTCGATTCCTTGAACGGAGATGGGAGTTTATATAATTTGAATTTTTAACAAATATTAGAGTATATATTCATTGGTTTTACCGTTATTTGAATAGTATTACTCGGAAGGGCTTGGAAGCCGGTTATGGAACTTCGGAGCGAGGTGAGTCTCCTTTCTAACCTTGTAAGAGGGAATTGTCCCCATAGGTGATTTAAATGACTGTGTTAATGTTTGTGGGGGCTACGTACGTACAAAGTGACGAGAGTCCGTACGTAGCGGCTATAATTTTTATGTCCGGGTAGTTAGGCCCACAACATGCTTTGATATTTTTCCTCGAAATGAATTATATGCTTACGAATTTATGTTATATGCAACTTTGTTCCCTGAGATCATGGAAAATGGTAAATTAAAGGAATTATTCACTGAAAGGTAATTTAAGAAGATATTGTGTGTGCATGTGACCGCTTCGCAATTTACATTCCGCGAGCGAAGTGTGATTTACCCCACTCTCATGGGAGCGGGCCGTACGCCACGGCGGATTGAAATATGTACTTATGGTTTGGGCTGTTCGACCCTCGGAAGTGCACATATATGATTATTATGATGGCTCAGGCTGGTTGTCCTTATCTCGAATGTGCATGCTAAATTGTTAAGGATTACATGGATATTGAGTTGATAGATAATTCGGGGAAAATGAAGTAGTAATTGTTTATTTACTTCCAAAGCTTATTTGAATTGCAGTTACCTTTGATAATTACTGCCTTTTTATCTTCATATGCATGTTGCTTTCATTATATCCTGCTAAATTACATTATTAGACCCTAGTAAGTGTCAAGTCGACCTCTCCTCGCTACTTCTTCGAGATTAGACTGGATACTCACTGGGCACATATTTATTTATGTACTCATGCTACGCTTGCTGTGAATTTGGTTGCACATGTATATTCATATCTCGTGGCTGACTTAGAGACTTAGACGGGCTGCATCATCCGGAGGCGATCCGCAGCCGGCAGAGTCTTCCTCAGATGTATTTACTTTTATTTAAATTCCTTGTCCAATTGTATTCCAGACAGGCATTGTGGTATCTGTATAATTCTTAGAAATTTGCTCATGCACTCGTGTCACAGGGTTTTGGGATGTGTTTGGGATTTAATTTTATAAACTAGATTGTCTACTTGCCGTACCTATTTAACGGAATTTTATGCACTCATTATGTAATAAAGTGAAAGGTAACGATTTCAAAAATATTAAAACAGGAATTTAAATCAACCACTTAATGATTGGCTTGCCTTGCGGTGGTGTCCGGCGCCATTACGACCTTATGGATTTGGGTCGTGACAACATGGTATCAGAGCTCTAGGTTCCCTTTAGGTCTCACGAGTCATGAGCAAGTCTAGTAGATTCTTGCGGATCGTTGCGGAGACGTCTGTACTTATCTTCGAGAGGCTACAGGGCTGTAGGAGTACTTCCCTTCTTGATTCCTCATCGTGCGATTTGATTCTCTTGAGGCTTATGCCTATGTTTCCTTCCACTCAATCTTACGCGTCGCGAAGCGCTTGCTATGAATCGGGAACTGAGGAATCGTAATGGTACCTCAGATGAGGTGCGAGATGTTTCTCCCTGTGAAGTTGATTGGGTCTATTGTTGGTACCTCAGATTACTCATACTCCGCTTGCCTCTGTATGAATGCAGCCCGTATAAGTCCTCCAAATCAATCACTGTACTATAAAGGTACCTGTGCAACAAAATGCATAGAAGTGTCGTATGAGTACATATACATATATGTACCTAGTGAGTATCCCGTCTAATCTCGAAGAAGTAGTGACGAGAGGTCGACTTGGTACTCACTAAGGTCCAACAGTAAATAGAAATAAACAGGATATAAGGAAAGCAGTAAACATGTAAATATTGCACCACAATTGTGAAGAGAATACAGAGTTCCCAAGTACATATTGAAAGCAGTAACAACTCACCCGTCTCCTTTCCCCAAACATCTGTCAAATCATAAATCAGGAAAACAAAAGTACCAAACAGTCATGCGCACACAAGAGTATGACAACCGGCTGGAGTCATCAGGGAGAATAGCTATGCACACAAGAGTGAATGATCGATGAAGGTCTAACAGTATTAAGGGCCTCGAAGGCGGCTATTTATGATCAATGATGAATAATAAATGAAGAACAATAAATGAAACACAATACGTGTAAGCAATAAATCAAAGGAATTGACAGTGGAGAATGTTTAAGGTAGAGAGCAGAGAATGTTCTTGTTCTTGTATTGAATATCATGTGTGCAAGAAATTATAAGGGTCCCCTTTATATAGGAGGGGTAAATCCCAGCATAGTACGTAAACATTTATTACAAAGATATGCAACTGGTACAACTATTTAGTGCCACGGTACGGACTTGTACTATTCTTGCAGACCTGGTCAATATCTAACCACGTGCCTTTCGGGATCTTACGACTAGTCCATGATTAGCCACTGATTTATACTACCCCGAGGCCGATCATAGGGAACCCTCAGGGTCGAACCTCGATCTGTGACTCGAGCCTTTTGAAGGCGGTCAGTGAAAAGCCATAATAATCATAAAATCGGTCTCTCCGATTTTAGCCGTGTACAACCTTCAATCTATTTAACAATGTAGCACAATTGAACCTATAATTAGGAAATCGATCATATCCCTAGCTTACTTGAGAATTATATCAAACATTATGTGTTAGTTAAGGTCTCATGGCCCCTTTTTAGTGGAAGATTACCCCAACCCATTCCAAATTCTTTCCTATATTTGTTTTAACACTCTCCCACATACTTTAGGATCACATGCATGCAAGGTAACCACCATTATCCCCATGAATTATCTCACTAATGGCTCAATATAGCTACATTATTGAATAAGAGCTTGGGTGATAGAAGCTTACCTCTTGGAAAGGAGACCTAGGTGCCTTTTTTGTTAATCTTGAAGGTGTTTAGGCAAGGATTGAAGAACAATCGATGAAGACCACTTCCTCTCTCTATGGTCCTTTTCTCTCACTCTAATTATTAGAAAAATATGTTGACAAAATGGACTAAGGTGGGCGTTTTAACCTAATGGGGGTCGGGTTTTAAATTAAGAAAATGGGTGCCCTGACACAGGTCTAGGTCGCATATGCGAGCGCATAATGGTTATGCGGCCCGCAAAGTGACCGCAGAAATAACCCTCAGAGGCTTGAATTTTCTGACTGGGTATGCGACCAGTATGCAGTCCGCATACCTGTTCTGCGGTCACATAATGCACCAGAAAACTCCCCTTAGCAAAAGTACAAGGTGGATATGCGATCAACGTGCGGTCCGCAAAGCGATTATGTGATCGCATAACTGGCCTCAAAATTGGCAAATTTTCTGCTTCACTCTGAGACCATTATGCGGTCCGTAGAGTGATTATGCGTCCACGTAATGGGCCGAAGAAATGCGTTCTTCTGAAAAACATTTTACTCTAAGTCCGTAGTGTGCTGTTCAATCCAAAAAGTCCGACCCGCAGCGAGCTTGCGAGCCGCGAAGAATTTCTACTATAATAATGCATGAAGCTAACTTGGCACCACAAGATCCCGAGTTGGTGGTTAAAGTTTTTACGGGTCCTTACAAGCCGCACCTGCGGAAAACCCATAACATGTGTGGATTCCACTTATGGCCAGGGTTTCCACTTTTGCGGACCAGGGATTGCACCTGCGATCTCACCTCTGCGATTCCAAGCCTCCCATGCCTCTCTGCTTCTGCATTCAAACTTCTGTAGAAGCGAATCCGCTCCTGCGGCCTTCATGTCGCACCTGCGACCACAGGAAAAGCTCGCCCAGACCGCACATGTGATCCTCCTCTCTCACGTACGAGTTCGCATATGCGGCCAACTTCCACCCCATGTGCGATGACACTAGAAATTGAAAACTTCTGCAGCCATCCTATGTCCAAAATGAATTTGAAAATGATATGAAGCACACCCGACGCCCCCGAGACCTCAACCAAACATACCCACAAGTCCTAAAACACCATACAAACTCATTCGATCCCTCAAAGTGCATCAAACAATGCTAGAAACATGAATCACCCTCCAATTAAAACTTAATGAGCTTTGAAACTTCAAACTTCTATAACCGATGTCAAAACCTATCAAATCATTTCCGATTGACCCAAAATTTTGCACACAAGTCATAATTGACATTACGGACCTACCCCAACTTCTGGAATGAGAATCCGACCCTGATATCAAAAAGTCCAGTTCCGGTCAAACTTCCCAAAAAAATCAACTTTCACCATTTCAAGCCTAATTCAGCTACAGACCTCCGAAACACAATTCAGGAACGCTTCTAAGTCCAAAATCACTCAACAGAGCTAACGGAACCGACAAAACTCCATTCCGGAGTCATCTTCACATATGTCCAACTACGATCAAAATCCTAGAACTTAAGCTTCCGTTTTAGTGACTAAGTGTCCCAATTAACTCTGAAACCACAGAACCTTTCGGTGGTCACATAAGTATAAAAATATATGAGGAAAGCGGTTAATAGGGTACCGGGGCTAATACTCTCAAAACGACCATTCGGATCGTTACACTAATTCATGGTAGTAGGGATTTAGAAGTGCTTAAATGAAAAAAGATTAAGTGTCTATAGTTTGTGGAAAACAGAATTAGTTGAGAAAAATGTGGGCTTGAGTATTGAGTATAGTGTATTATAGTGCCTAGGAGGGTTATTCACTAATATCCGAAATTATCCTACACGTTCCTTAGTATACATTACAATTTGAAAAGACCTAATTGATCCTAGACTAGGACAACTTATATTAGTAGAAATATACACTACAGGAAAGACTATGGTATGACCATGGGATGCACGTGAACTTCTTCGCGAGAGTGAGTGAATTTTGTTCAATGGAATGATGTCCTTAAACTATGTTCAAAGTTATACTTGAATGCGTGGACTACTTATATATTCCCACTCTTATTTTTTGTGAGTGCGCGAGTTACGGGTGCTTAGTGGTAATGAGTCGGCTCTTGAGGCAAGGTGGTTATGGGTAGTTTGTTTGAATTGGTTGAATTGAAACACTTATACTTTGGCATTTTAAGAAAGGGAAGAATGTGAATTTCGTATGCTTATGATTTGCTGGTATTGACCTTAATCAAAGGTAAAGTGTATAATTAAAAATGAATTTCTCCTCCATAGTTGATGTGTAATGTCATTGGGGTAGTAAAGAGGTACATTGCTCGAGGGCGAGAACGAGCCTAAAAGTGGGGTGTTGATATTTGGCTTAAGTATGTGTATTTATATGCATGTCGCCACACATTTTACTCATATTGTTTGGATTTTGTATGTGTAATTTAATTTTTAATGCTAATTTTGTGGTTTTTTTATGTGTATGAATCACCCAGGAGAAATATGGGACAAAACTGCATGATTTGTAGGAAAAAGAGAACAAAAGAAGAAAAATTGACTAGGCCAGCACGTGGCACTTCCTGGGGCACTAAAACCAGATGCATAGATTTTTGCTGCACAGCCCAACGTAGGGCTAGCGCATCGCGCTGCCCTGGACGTTGTGTAGCTGTAACGACCCGACTGGTCATTTTGAGAATAGCGCCCCGTTCGGTGGTTTAAGGTCTCGAGCAGCTTCGTATTATGTATTATGACTTGCGTGTGGTCGAGTTTGGTTTTCGAATGATTCGAGATTTATTTGGAAGAACAATTCTCGTTGTAGAAGCTTAAGCAAAAATAGTTGACGGAGTTTGACTTTTGTATAGACAACTCCGGAAATTGTGTTTTGATGATTGCGAAGTTTGGTATATTACCAACTTACCTCTTCTTGATACTTAGACTTTTGTGTGATTTGTTTTAGAAACTAAGGCATTTATTGAGGTTTATTGGCATATTTCAGGTATCATATGATTTGAAGGAGATACGTAAGAAAATAAGTCAAAATGTGTTAAATTAGGGAAAATTGAGTGATGACAGTTAATGCTTTGTGTGATCGGTGAGAGTTATATGCGATTGCAGAAGTCCATCAGAAAGAATCTATGCAAACTTGAAGCTATGTGAACGTGAAGAAGAATGCCTGGTCAGCGGCTGGTAAACTATACTACGCAAACGCGTGGATTGTTGTGTGATCGCAAAGCTTATCATCCGTTGTTCAGCGCCATCGTTGTGCTTCTCCACGCGATCACATAGCATTATAACTATGCAGAAATTGGGCAGTTTTGGCATTTCATGTTTTCGACCCCCAAACCATTTAATACACGATTCAACTCATTTGTAAGAGATCCGGCTAGAGGATATCTTTGGCTTATTTTCAATATCTTGACTAAAGAAGACAAGTTTGGGAGCTAGGGTTCTTTCACACACACTTGGGTCTTGAAGATTTGAAGCTTTTGGTTGAGAATTTCTTACCCATTTATGTTCATTTTTTTCATTTCCTTTCTTTGTATTGAATTTCTAAGTATGTAGTATTTTTCCAACACTTTAGTCTTGTTTGAGAATATTCATATTTAAAGTGTGGATAAATATCTTGTTGTACTTATGTATTGAACGATTTTTATTTATATTGAAGTAAGTTATTGTTTCTTTAGTTATTCTTGTTCTTTAATGCTTCCAAAGGGATTGGCTTACCTTAGGACTCGCCCATTAACTTCAAATTAAGTTTGGAAAGGATAATTTGGGGTTGCAAAATATTAATTAACAAGAACTTTAGGCGTTAACTGTCACTTTATAGGTTCTGCCTATGCATAGGATTGAACTACTTATAGCCATTGTGCTTAATCTCTTAATTTTTTTAGAGATAATTCAATTAGGAAGTCTTCTTTGTCTTTGGAAGAAGCTAATATAGAATTATTACCTGAGGATAATTAAAATAAACTCACTCATATTTGTAATATCGTGAAATACATTGGATCGTTACTTGAGTGTAATTCCCATTGCATCCATGCTTGTAGCCATTTATCATTTTACTTGCTTTCTATGTTAGTTTATATTTTCGCATTTAGACATAAACATTTTCTCAATACCCTTCTAAGTGTTTGCCTTAGCATAATAAGTGATAATTCTCTTACACTCCTAATCGCCTATATATTATTCTATGTGGGTTTTGACCCCGACTCATAGTTGGGTATATTATATTGCATGTGATCGTATCCATTTAATGTTTAGTAGTGGATTTGGACGTCATCAAAATTGGCGTCGTTGTCGGGGAAGGGATATGGCTTATTTAGGTTGTTTGAGAAGTAAGTGTACGTGCTTTTGTCACACCCCGTATTTGGGCCTGGACATAACACGACATGATATCTATATGCGGAAGTTAAACTAACACATGCTAATATACTGAAAAACTGAATGATATAAATCAAATTATGGAAACACTAATACAAGTCTGAAACATATCTTTACTTAACATTGCTTAACATGAAAAGCTTGTGATTCTGTCTAACTGTTACTCTAGTCTATGATGCCTCTAAGAAAGTACTGAAAACATTGACTGTCTGAAAATACTGAAGAGTGTAAGATAATTATAATTCCCCGAAAAACTGGGGATCACCAAACAGCCGGTACGAGAATGCTAGCACTCTGAATCGCCAGCCTGTAAATCATTACCTGCATCGTGAGATGTAGGCCCCGGGCAAAAGGGAAGTCAGTACATTTGAATTGCACTGGTATGTAAAACAACTGAAAAAAAGAATTGTTAGTACTAAAGCTGAAACTGAGCTGATAATTGAGAACTGATAACAGAAACCTGAAATGATAACTGCTGAAGCTGAAACTGAAATGATAACTAATAACTGATAACTGAAATGATATCTCATAAATGATAACTAAAATGGTCTACTAAAAGTGAAATTGAAAGGATAACTGATAAATGCTAATTGAACCGAATAAAGGAAGTAAAGATATGAATATTTCCTTTTCTGAATGATGAACAACCTTTTTATCTGAATATTAAACCGCGGCCTCAAGCCCAATATATATGTGCACAACTGCGGCCTTGGGCTCAAGTATACATATACATAACTACAGCCTCAGGCCCAAAAATGCATAAAGCATAAACTGCAACCTCATGCCCAAATATGCATAAAGCACAAACTGCGACCTCAGGCCGAAATATGCATAAAGCATAAACTGCGACCTAAGGCCCAAAGATGCATAAAGAATAAACTGCGGCCTCATACCTAAATACAAGCGTTCAACATTCAGGGATTTAAAATCAGGAACTGAGAATCATACTGCAATACATGATACTAAAATACCAAATCACATTGAATTACATGAGACTGGAATACTGAATCACACTAAGTTACTGTAATGACCCAGCCGGTCGTTTTGTGTGTTGGGACTCCGTTCCCGTAAATGACTCTTTCCATAGTGGCTACTCGTGCCTTATGTCTTGTGTGGGCAGGTAGTTCGAGATTCAGAAGTGATTTGGCCAGTTCAGGAACACTTGGATCCTAAAGGCTAGCCTATTTGGCTAATTTTGGTTCCGAGCAGCATTTTGAGCAAACGACCTCGAAATCGAGTGCTGACAGCTCCAGCAGCTCCGGATGATGATTTTGGACTTGGGAGTGTGTTCGCCTCGGGTTTTTGATGACCCGGGAGTATTTCGGCACCTGAATTGGAATTCAGGATTTCATAAGATTTAGAATTCATCCTGGAATTGGACCTTTTGATATCAGGGTCCAAATGGAATTTCGGAACTGGAAATAGTTCTGTATAGTCATTTATGACTTGTCCGCAAAATTTGGGGTCATTCTGAGCAGTATAGATCCGTTCGGCGTATTGGTGAGCCATTTGAAATTTCTTGAAATCTTAAGTTTTGAACTAAGGGGTTTTGGAGAGTGATTCCTAGTTTGGATGATGTTTTGAGTGTTCCGAGAGTTCGAGCGAGTCCTTCTTATGATTTGGGACTTGTTGGTATAATTTGTCGATGGCTCGGGTGGGCCCAGGGGTCTCCCGAACCCCAATCGGTGTAAAAAACCAGCAATTTCATAGCTGGTGTGGCTACTTCTGGTGTGACCGCACCTGCGGTCCATCAGCCGCAGACGCGAGCTCGCACCAGCGGAAAATCAATCACAGGCGCGGCTCCAGCCGCAGGAGCGGCTTTCCTCTCGCAGGCGCGGCTCCTTCCGCAGGAGCGGCCTTTCTTCCACAGGAGCAGACCAGGCTCCGCAGGCGCGACCTTCCTAGGGCCCAGGCCTTTGTCGCAGGAGCGACCTTCCTTCCGAAGAAGCAGACCAGGCTCCGCAAGCGCGACCTCCCCAGGGCCCAGGCCAAATTGCAGGCGCGACCCTTTTTTCGCAGGTGCGAGTCCGCACTTGCGAACCAAGGGTCGCAGGGGCGGAAACTGCTGACCAGCCCTATAAAAGCCCCATTTCGTGAATTTTCTTCCCAAACACATTTTCTCCTCCATTGTTGCACACCCCAAGAGCTCCAGAGCAGTGATTTCGGCCTAATTACTCAGGTAAGTCATTATTTGGCTTCCCGCATGTTTATAACTTCGATTCTTGAGGAATTTACACTTCAAAAATTCATAAAAGTCCATGAGAAGGCTTGGGAAAAATAGAGGGTTTTGAGAAAAATTGAATTTCTGATTTTTGGGCCATTATAGGATTATTAATTGAGTTAATCTTGATCCTTAGGCGACGTATAGCGCATTTCTTCAAGAATCGTAATATTTCCGGACGCCGAGGCTCGGAGTTGAATATTCCAAGTACGTCAAGAATGTGATTTAAGGGAAATCTTTGATAAATCCTCTTCGATTCCTCCTAAATTGATATAATTATGTGTTTTTGGCTAGTTGCGAGCCATCGAAGGTAATTCGGAGGATTCGTGCGTCTTGTTGATTGGTCCGTTGACCGGAGGAGTACTTGTCCAGGTGAGTCTCCTTTCCAAACTTTGTAAGGGGGAAACGTCCCCTAGGCTCCTTGTTGCTAATTGTGATTGTTGAGGGGGATGCGTACGTACCACGTGACGAGAGTCCGTACGTGGCATCTATACTGTATGTTGGGTAGTCGTAGGACCTACGAGCATGTTCTAGCTGTTAGTTTGATATTATCTGATGC
>ML257063.1:0-24191 GCA_005239495.1 Nicotiana undulata | reverse complement strand
TACTCCTTGCCATTTACCTGTTATTGTTTGGTGAGGAAGAGTGTAAAGCACGAAGGGTGATGCTGTGCCGATTGTTTGTTATGTGTACCTCTATCTACTGAGGTTGGTATGTTGTTTATTTTGATTGCCCTGCCCTTTTCAAACTGTCTCATTGAATAAACTCCTCTGTTTTCTTTTAATCATTTCAAACAAGTCCCTTTTCAAAAAAACTATTTTTTCTACTCAATCTTTTCAAAACTATGTCAAGAACTCTCACTCTACTCTTAGACATCTAAGTTATGCCCCTCTAATGTGTGACTGCTTAGGGATCCCTATGATATCCCTCTGAACTCTGACACGTTAGAGTTGTCCCTTCCACACTGCACTTACTCAACCATGGTTATGAAATCTGGTGTGAGCACTACCCGGGATCCCTTTGAGGTCCTTAGGGAACTCTGACACACCCGGATTATGTGAAAGGCTGTGAGACCATTTGGCATATGAGATTCTGAAATCTGGGCCTATTTGTAGGCTCCCTATAGTGTAACTTCTTATTTTTCCTTATCCACTTATGTCATTCATTCAATAATGGTTTGTAATAATTTATTGTAAACGAATATCGGGGATGGATAGTGAAAAAAGGGGACGGGTAGATATACATGTTATAGATATCAAGGGTAAAAATCATGCTTTTAAGTTTACATTTCCTACATGCGCAATAGAACTCATGTTTAGGACCAACACATGCCAAGCATATCGTGCATTAGATACCATGCCCCCTAGGTTTTATTAATACTGCTTCCAGCATCTCATTTTGGCACTATTGTTTTATCACTTAGGAATCCTATTCTAGGATAAACAACTTTAATATAAACTGCTACTCATGCAAATCATGTCTAATAAAGCTATAAATTTCTATGCATTTAGAGATCCTGCATATAAATCGTTCTGTACCTTATATGTGCACATTAGACACCATGTTTTAGGGTCCTGATCGTACTCGCTCTATTAACACCTAGTTTAACTACTGATGCATGAAAAGGGCATAAAACAGTCTCATCCTATTCAAGTAAAATGGGTAATAACTCTGTATTTTGCAACACCTAGAACAACATGTTATAACGGTTTTCTTTAATAACTCTGGTAACAATTGTCATTATCCCACGCCTAGGCAAGCCTTAGGTAATCAAAATTCTTATAAAACTGGAAACTGTTCTTTGTGTTTACTGCTTAACAGGCTTAAATCAGTAGGAAAACTGATTAGGACCATGTTTCTAAGTTTATCAAATGAACTACATATGTTATGTACTTTGACATTCACCTAGACATCATGTCTTAGGATCCTGTTTAATATACTACCCTTATTTGTGTTTGAGTCGTGTTGTTTACATGCATTATATGTGGAGGTAAACTTGTGCCGTTTATTTGCTCTTTCCTATTTTATATGCTGAAGTCCTATGTGTTATTGCTTTTCGCCTTAGTATATTTTCTCCTTTAAATCTAAGGGTCTGTCTAGAACTACCCATAGGTAGAGGTCCTAAATTCCTCCAGGGCCATTAAGAAGGTACGGGTAACAGAACGCATAGAGGTCGCTAAATAACACCTGCTTTAATAACCGCTAAGGGGTGGGGAAGGGTAGATATGGATATGATGACCGGTGCGATAATGCCACGTGCATCCCCTATTTTGAGGAGTGATTACTAAGCATTGTACTGATGTGATCCTATAGGATAAATAACCTAGGACTCCCCCTATCCTTTACATATGTATTTAGACTATAAATATTTCAAAACCCTTGTATGCATACTTAGACTTTAATCTTTTCAAATGTGTTTTCACATGTGTTCTTAGACTGCGAACTCTCTCAAAACCCTTACTTGTTTAAACTTTAATGGCTTATTTGCTACTTGCCTAAATTCACAAAGTCGTTTGGCTGGGAACCACAAGGGGTTCCTAACACCTTCCCCTTGGAGTAATTTCAAGCCCTTACCCTATCTCTGGCTATCCAAATTTGTGTTTGTAAATGACCCTTAGTAGGTGACCTAACGCACCTTAATTCGTTAGGTGGCGACTCTTCAATTCCTTGTATACCCCTTTCCCAAAAGAAATGAGTTATCCCAATAATGTCAAAAACCCTGACTGATCCGAAAGGAGAGGTAAAAAGGGGGGCGCGACAGCATTTGCGACCTCGAGTTCGCAAATGCGAGCCCTGCAAATGCGATGAACCTATCGCAATTGCGAAGATTTCCACATTCCTACTATCTTCACAAAGGCGAAGAACAACTCGCAAATACGAGACTGACCATTTCCGCAATTGCCACCATATGATAGCATTTGCGATCATTGCCTTCCCCCGTCCCACTTCGCAAATGCGGAGGTTTGTTCGCAAATGCAAAAATCATGAGGCCTAGCCATTCTTCACAAATGCGAGAAATAGTTCGCAAATGCGGAACCTGCAGAGGTTGCAAATGCGATGCCTGATCTCGCATTTGCGAGATGAGAGGTGTGATGACCCAAAGGGTCATCTTATGAATTAAGACACTATTATGGGCTCATTAGCCTTAAAAAGATAAATTTTAATTACTTCAATTTGCGTGCGGAGTCCGAGCATGAAACCGGAAGGCTTTAATGTGAAAATGTAAGAATTTTAGAGTTAAACATTTGATTTTTAGTTTACTCAGGTCAACATTTTGAGTAAACGTACCCGGATCCGTGTTCCGATGATCTCGGGAGGTCCATAGTAAAATATGGGACTTGGGCGTATGCCCGGAACTGAATTCCGGGGTCCCTAGTCTTAGAAATCAATTTTTGAAGAAAATTATTTTGCTGGATTATTAAGGAAATAAAGAAATGAACTAATGTGTGAAATCGTTGGTATCGGGCTCGTATTTTGGTTCAGGAGCCCGATAGAATTTTGTTATGATATTTAAGTCTTATCTGTGAAATTTTGTGAGAATCGGAGTTTATTTGACGTGATTCGGACGTTCGGTTGAGAAATAGTGAATTTGAAGTGTTCTTGAGAAAATCATGAGTTTTGAGGTTGAATTCATAGTTTTTTATGTTATTTTGATGATTTGATCGCATGAGCAAGTCCGTATGATATTTTTAGACTTGCGTGCATTTTTGGTTTGGAGCCCCGAGGCTTGGGGTGAGTTTCGGAGAGGCCACGGAGTGATTAGAACTTAGAAATCTCAGCTGGTGCATCTGGTGTCTGTCACCAGGCCTCTGATCTCGCAATTGCGAGATCAGGCTTCGCAATTGCGAAGTCTGCAGGCCTGGGAAATGCGAAGAATTTCATCGTAAATGCGAAGGCCTAGGCCAGCTTCAGACCTCGCAAATGCAAGCTTTTGACCACAAATGCGAAGGGCCTCAGATGTCGCAAATGCGAAGGCAGCAGTATTTTGAAGGGTTCGCAATCGCAAATGCGATAACCGTAGCCTGTTAAGTGGGATTATATACGGGATTTTCACCCATTTTTCAATTCTCTCAAACCCTAAACCTCCATATGCGATTTTCCAAAGACCCAAACGTCTCCAAATCATTGGTAAGTGATATCTAACTAATTCCTTTCAATACTTAACAACTTTTAATAAGATTTCAACCTAAAATCTAGAGTTTTCATGGTACAAATTGAGATTTTTGGGTAGAACTTAGGAATTTTAATATTTGGGAATTTAGACCTCGAATAGAGGTCGGATTCCAAAACCAATTGTATATCCGGGCTCGGGGGAGAATCGGTAAAAGGGTTTTGGTCATAACCTCAAATTTAGACCAAGCGGGCCCGAGGTTGATTTTTGTATTTTGATAAGAAAACATAGGAAAACCATAGTTTTTCATTAAAGTTAATGCCTTTAGCAATAATTAATGATATTGAACCAATTGTGATTAGATTCGAGCGCGTTAGAGGCAAATTCTAAAGGAAAAGTTGTGCTTGAGTAGTGAATTGCTTGTGAAATTGAGGTAAGTGCTTGGTTTAACCTTGACTTGAGGGAATAGAAATCCCCAACTTAAATGTTATGTGAATTTTCATGTGTAAGGTGTATAGGTGAGGTGACGAGTATCTATGCACCACCAAATTATTTGTTGAACATGATCCCTTCCCCGTTTCCAATTTAATTGATCTCTGGCTTAATTGTTTTATGGTCATTGATGCCTTTATGTCTACTTGGTCTCGTCAACTTGTTGTTAATTATCTTTTCAAGTATTTTGGAAGCGTTCTTTGTTCCCTTGACTTCATTGTGATACATAAAAAGGGTGAGTTGGTTGACAGTGTTTTACTATATATTCTGGTTGGTTTCATTGTGAAATGACACTTGATGAAGTTTATGAATAGTACAACTTTCTGCTTACAATTTTTGAGACATAAATATTGTGAAAGGCTTTGACCTAAATTGTGAACTCTTTTATAAATAAAGTGATGTGATTGCCTGGTGGGAGCGGGTTGCACGCCGCAACAAGGAGTGATAAGGGTGAACAGGTGGGATTGGGTTGCAAGTTGGAACATGAGAAATAAGGGTGATATATAGGGAGGAGCACTGAAGGTGGACATGTGGGAGTGCGTTGCGCGCACCAACAAGGAGAAATAAGGGAGGACATTCATGTTTTACCTTTTTTTAAACATTAATACTGAAAACTTAATGTTTTACTCTATTGTTTCTCATACTCTGCACTTACAGTTATTTTAAAGTGAAACTTGGAAACTTTTGTGAGTATTGGTTATAGTTGTGTTCTGGAAAAGTTATCGAAGTTATTTTATTAATTGCTACAGATTAAAGTTTGTTTAGTTTAGAATTTCCTTCTTGCTTTATTATACATTGTTCACGGGTTATATTATAAATACCTCGCTGTAGCCTCGTCACTACTTCGTCGAGGTTAGGCTCGGCACTTACTCAGTACATAGTGTAACGACCCGATCGGTCGTTTTGAGCTCTAGCACGTCGTTCAGCGGTTTTAGGTCATGAGTAACTTTATTTAAGGTATTGTGACTTGTACGCATGGTCGGAATTGAAATCCGGGAAATTCGGAGTCAAATTTGGAAAGAAACTTCTCATTTCGGAAGCCTTAAGTTGGAAGAATCAACTAAGATTGGAATTTTGAGTAAACGACCTCTGAATCAAGATTTGAAGGTTCCAGCAGGTTCGTATGATGATTTCGTACTTAGGCGTATGTTCGGATTAGGAGTCAGATAACCCGGGAGCATTTCGGCACATATTATGGAAGATAGCATTTTACAAGAATTTCATAAATTTGGGTTGGAAGGAATTTCAGTGTTATAGATGTCCGTTTGGGATTCCGAGCCTGGGAATAGCTCTGTATGGTGATTCTGGAGTTGGGAGCGCGATCGGAAGTGAATTTGGATGTCCGTAGGTTATTTTGAAGTCATTTGGCTAAAGATAGAAATTTGAAGGTTTCTGAGAAATCCGACCAGAAGTGGAAATTGTGATAGCGGGGTCGGAATGCGATTCCGAAAGTTGGAACAGGTCCGTAATGTCAAATATGACTTGTGTGCAAAATTTGGAGTCAATCGGATGCGATTTGATAGGTTTCGGCGTCGGATGTAGAAGTTTTAAATTCTTAAGTTGTTAAAGATTGGATTGGAGAGTGATTTGTTGTTTCGATGTTGTTTGATGGGATTTGAGGCCACGAGCAAGTCCTCACTATGTTTTGGAACAAGTTGGTGTAATTGGACGGGGTCCCTGGGGCCTCGAGTGGATTCTGGGTGGTTAACGGATCAAATTTGGAGTTTGAAACAGGGCTGAAGTTGCTGTCATCTGGTGTGACCGCACCTGCGAGGCTTTGGCCGCAGGTGTGGCTTTGACGCCGCAGGTGCAGGAGTTTAGGCGCAAGTGCGAGATGGGGACCGCAGGTGCGGAAATGAGCCTGGGCAGACTGTTTTAGAAACGAAATTTTTTTCATTTCTTCTCCTATTTTCATTTGGTATGGGCGATTGTGGAGAGCTTCAAGGAGGGATTTTCATCAAGGATCACAAGGTAAGTTATTCCAACTCAGTTTTAAGTTAAATGCATGGTCTAGGTACGGATTTGAGTATGGGAATTTGTGGAAATATGGAATTTTGAAGAAAACCTAGAAATTTGGTAATTTTGATTTTTACCACGAATTGAGCATGAATATTAGAGAAAATTGTATATTTGAGCTAGTAAGACTACGGGTAGAGTTTATCTTCGAGAAATTTCGCATTTCGGGCACGTGGGCCCGAGGGAATTTTGGTCAATTCCTTGAGCGGAGGGAGTTTATATACTTTGAATTGTTAACAAATATTAGAGTATATTTTCACTGGTTTGTCATTATTTGGCTAGCTTTGGAGCATTGCGCAATTGATTTGGAGTCGTCGGAAGGGCTTGGAAGCCGGTTATGGAATTTCGGAGCGAGGTAAGTCTCCTTTTTAACTTTGTGAGAGGGAATTTTTCCCATAGGTGAACTAATTAATTTTGTGCTACTATTTGCGGGGGGTTACGTACGCACGAGGTGACGAGAGTCCGTGCGTAGCTACTACTATGATTATGTCGGGTTAGCCTAGGACCCACTAGCATGCTTTACTTGTTGTACTTGTAACCTTGTTGATAAAACAGACTATCTAATATTATGGAGCTTGTAGTTAAAATATCCAAGTAGGTTAAACGTCATTTTCTCAATCGTATAAAAGGAGAATTTATTTTTCCTTGGCTAGACATTCCCTGATAAATTCCGGATTTACTACTTGAATAGGCCTATTTATATGCGGGTACCCGAGTCGCAAGTATGATTCGCGAGCGGGGTAACTCTATTATTTATATGTATCCGTGTCGCATGTATGATTCGCGAGCGGGGTAAGTCCTCCTACCACACTCTTATGGGATCAGGTCGCTCGCCTCGACAGGATTTATGTACCACACTCTTATGGTATCGGGTCGTTCGCCTCGGCAGGATTTATGTACCACACTGTCATGGGAGCTGTTCGTTCGACTCAGCAAGTTAATAGACGCATCTATGGTTCGCGTCGTTCGACCCTTCGATAGTGCACAGTTTACTTTTATGTTGGATCGGGCCGTATGCCTAGGCATTTCCTATGTACTTACTATCTCCATTGAATCGTGCGTAATGTTTGGCTAGAAGCCAGTGTATCCGAAGGGGTTTCCCCTTAATTGAGGTATAATAACCTTTTTGGTGAATCCTTAACTTTGTATATGTCTTGGTTACGGGAGGAAATTGTTAATTGAGAGCCGAATAAATTGTACAGAAGGGATCGTACCACGTAATTTATACTCGTTGACATTTACATTTACTTTGTTTCATATTGATTCATTTCGTTACTATACCTGATATTAATTGACTTCTAGGAAGTGTCAAATTCGACCTCTCGTCACTACCTCACTCAGGTTAGGCGGGACACTTACTGAGTACACGTTGTTTTCGTACTCATGCTACACTTAGTGTGCATTTTTGTTGCACATGTACTTTCACAGCAATATAACTGACTTGGAGACTTAGACGAGCTGCATCACCCGGAGACGACCGCAGTCGGCAGAGTATTCCTCTATGTATTGTATTTTCATTTTATAAATTTCCTGTCAAACGTTGTATTTCGGATAGGCATTGTAGTATCTGTATAAATTCCTAGAGGTTCGCTCATGTACTTGTGACTCCGAGCTATGGAATTCGTTACGGGATTTATTTACTATTTAAATTTCGAAAGATGTTATTGTTTACTTAGTAGAAGTTCGATAATTATTGTTTAAGAAAATGAAAAGGAATGATTTCAAAATATTATAATAAAGATTTCATCAAATTATTAAGTGTTGGTTTGCCTGATCGTGGGGTCCGGCGCCATCACGACCTTTATGGATTTTGGGTCATGACACATGTGGTCGGTTGTACTGATACTGCACTCTACACTTCTTGTGCAGATCCAGGTTCCGGCCCGAGTTGAGTTATTGAGCAGTAGTTGAGCATTCACATGGAGACATGAGGTAGATTTGCTGGCGTCCGAAGATTCCTGGAGTCTTCCCTTTATTATTTATATTGCTGTTTTATTTCATTAAAAATAGAGATATATTTCTTTCAGCCAAATACTTGTAGTATTATTTAGTAGTTCGTGAATTGTGAAACCAGACCCTGGGTAGTTATATAGTTAGTAATAGTTCGTGGTTCGTTTTACTATTTCGAATACTATTCATGATATCATTTATTGGAAAGTATTAGATTTTGTATTTATAATTGTTCTATTATGTTTAAGTAAACTTTTAAAAGAAAAGGTTAGTTAAGTTCTAACATTGGCTTGCCTAGCAAGTATGATGTTAGGTGCCATCACGATCCCAACTCTTGGGAATTTGGGTCGTGACGAGAGGCCTACACCAGAAACTGAAACACCAGCAATGCTCTAAGTCCAATTTTCACTCCGTGACCTACCCGAAACTCACCTGAGCCCTCGGGGCTCTAAACCAAACATGCACACAAGTCTAAAAACATCATACGAACTTGCTCGCTTGATCAAATCGCCGAAATAACACCTAGAACTACGAATTGAACACCAAATCAAATAAAATTTTCAAGAAAACTTTGAAGCTCCTATTTTCACAACTGGACATTCTAATCACGTCAAACCAACTCCATTTTTCATTAAATTTCAAAGACAAGTCATAAATATGGTATTGGACCTATACCGGACTCCCGAACCAAAATACGGACCCGTTATCCAAAAAATCAAACTTTGGTCAAACATTTCAAATTCATTAAGCCTTTAACTTTCAAATTTCGACAAAGTCCAATATCTCGGGCTAGGGACTTCCGAACTCGATTCCGGACATACCCCAAATCTAAAATCACGATAAGGACCCACCAGGATCGTCAAAATAAGAATCCGGGTCCGTTTATTAAAAAAGTTGACCGAAGTCAACTCAAATGAAGTCTTAGGAAAAAAAAACCTTATTTTTCTCAGTTTTTAACATAAAAGCTTTCTGAAAGGACGTCTGGACTGCACGCAAATCTAGAAAGGCTAAAACATGATTTTAAGGCTTTGAATCACAGAATTAGATTTCAAAACATGAGATGGCATATCGGGTCATCACATTTTAGGTTTTCAAAGATATGATTCCAACTCGTGCTCTTGAACACTAATTATGTTCTTATAGTCAATTTCAACTCAAAAAAATAGCTAAGATTCTATTGTGAGATAAACATGTGACATTTTAGTTAATAGAATCATTTACTATGTAACATAGGCAGAGGCGTATCCAGGATTTAAAGATTGCGGGTGCCACTATACATACATAATATACCTACCACTAGTCACAAAGACCGAATGGGAAGGATAGGTCGATTCAGTTAGTTTTTTATTAATTCAATTAGTTGTTTTATTTACAAATAGGAAAATTAGTTTGATTTTAGTTAATTTTTTTAATGCTTGAATTAATTATATTATAGAATAAAATTGCAAAACAAAAACTCATGAAAGTATGCCTCCAATACAAAATTTTCTTAATTAGTAGCTTAATTACTATATATCCTTTGTTTGATTTGATTAATTGGTCAACGTTCTTGGGTTAGTTTTCTTAATTTTATTGTCGAGCTATATGAAAAATATTTGCAAAGTGAAAGTGTTTTTTTTTTTGGGCAAAAAAGCAAAAGTTTCAATTTTCATTCTATGAGTTGTTTTTCCAAGAGTCATTAAATGATACTGCTCAAATTATACTCCAATATATAAATTAATATTGTATCATTAAGATTTACCTTGAATTATTTAAAATTATGCATCAAAAGAAATTGCTCATGAAATAAGGTGTAATTATACAAAGCAAAATGAAGGCTAATATAAAAAAAATTAAAAAGAAAGAGTATAAAGAGATTTAGTGGAAAATAACAGGAAGAAAAAAGAGGGGGGAAANAAGGGAGAAGAGGAAGAAAGGGGAGGGGAAAACGGCTGGTTACAAATGATGGAGAGAGAGAAACATGGGATATATGGACACCTTTAATTAAGGAGTAAAAATCTGCCCATTAACTATATCCCTTTAATTAAGGAGTAAAAAACTGCCCATTAATTATAATCCTAAATTAATTATGGTATAGATTTGGTAATTTGGTATACTAAATATAATTAAATCAAACCTTAAACATGGAGGGTGATAAGGTTTCATATATGGTATGGGAATGTAAATATTTCATAAAAGAAAAGAAAGAAGATGTGAGGCCCAAGGCCCAACTACATAGGGATTAATAAGTAGGAAAAGATAAAAAGTAAGGGAAAGATGGTGTTGTTGGAAATCAATCTCAGATTACTGAGAAATATTAGAGACNAAATTTGAAAGCTCTGAGGGGAACCCCAAACCACCACCCCCCCCCCCCCCCCCCCCCAATGTTTGTGCAATCTGGGTGCCACTTTATCAATATAACCTTTTTTCACAGATATCAACATATTCACTAAGAAATTTTACCGAATCATGCGAGTGGCTTACCACCCCTACACTATAAGGTAGATGTGTCCCTGAATTTACATAGGCAAGAACATAATGTCATAATGTCACGACCCCAAATCCTAACCGGTCGTGATGGCGCCTATCGTGGAACTAGGCTAGCCAACACTCCTAATTTTCACATTTTTCTTTTCAAATATCTCAATTCATTTTCAACGATTCATAATACGCATATAAATTTCGAAATCTTTAAGCAAAACAATCAAGCTAACAGTCTACAATTGTCCCCAAGACCCGGAGTCAACAGTTCATGAGCGTCTACGAAATAAACTAATTATGCTATTGTCATAGACAACATCTAGGAATAATATATTAATACTAAATAAGGAAGGGAAATAGAGAAGCTATGGACGCTTGACAGCTACCTCAAAATCCCGTAAAAGAGCTGCTAACGAACAGAGACAGCTACTGCTCCGAATCAATACCTGGATCTCGACACAGAGGTGCAGGGAGTAATGATGAGTACGCCAACTCAGTAGTAATGAAAATAAATCACAGTCTGAGAAATATGAAACACACAACACATATACACTAATTCACAAAAACAGTAAATCACCAAGTCACCATAAGTATTCATCAAATACATAAGTTCAAAAACCAATTTCCAGAAATCCTTTGAAACAAGTATAATTTCAATATATCTCAGTAAAATCAGTTTGAAAGACGAAGTGAATCGTAGTCAAAAACTCAGTAAAATTTTCATAAATCTGCCCCTCGGATCAAAATCATTTCTCATAACAATCTAAGTATCAGCCCATCAGGCAACCTCACAGTCACTCAATATTAGCCCATCAGGAAACCTCACAATCACTCAGTATCAGCCCCGCGGGCAACATCACTCATTAGGTACCTGCGCTCACTAGGGGGTGTGTACAGACTCCGGAGGGGCTCCTACAACCCAAGCGCTATAACAAGCCACATCATGGCATAAATCACTCTCAATATAGGCCCCCAGCCTCACTCATGTCATAACATCCTCACAATATAGGCTCGTAGCCTCACTCAGTCAGACACTCTCATCATGCCCTTCAGGCCATAAATATACCGGGTTCTCGACCCAAAAATAGTGTTTCATTTTCAATAAATAGCATCAAAATACTCTGAGTGTCAAAATAATTTATCAGGAAAAGACTGAGTTAAAATCATAACATATCAGTGAGGAAAATAGTAAAATAGCCCCCAAGGGGTAAACAGATCGGCACTAGGCCCCAAACATGGCTTACAACCCAAATCATATCAATACTGTTAAGCATAGGCTTTAAAAATCGGTTTCGCAACTCAATAGTTGCCTAAATAGGGAATATATTTCCAAAGTTCCAATCTTTGCATTTAAAACTCGTGAAGGGTGTAGAGTCCGGGATTTCATACCCTCAGGATAGGATTTAAAGACATTACTTACCTCACACTAGCCCGAAAAGCTATTCCGAAATACGCTTGCCCCTCGAATCAACTTCTGAGCGCTCCAAATCTATAAAGATCGGACCTCTATCATCAAATTATGCTTAACGAATGCATTCCAATTGAAAATTATCGATTTTAAGTACAAAACCCGAAATCGGTCAAAACCCGACCCCCGGGCCTACATCTCAAAACTCAGAAATTTTTATGCCAAAATGTTCTTCATCATCTCACAAGTCCGTACATATAAAGAACGTTAAAATCAGAGTTTGCTTGACCCCTCAAATCGACCCCTAAAAGTGTCATAATCTCAAGCCCTAACTCCCCATTTTTCTACTGATTTTCAATAATTTACACTGATATAAAGGTCTTAGATCACCTATAATCGAGTTATTAAGTCCAAAAAGCTTACCGCAATGATGCACCAACGTTTCCCTCTTCAAAATCCCTCAAAAACCTCGGAACTCGTACAACAATGGTGGAAAAAGGGTTTAAATTCGCAAAGGCTTGCTTATATACTTTCTGAACAGTGGTTCCGCACCTGCGGCCACTTAAGCGCACCTGTAGACCCGCACGTGCGGTCCCAAGTCCGCACCTGCAGTGCACCCTCGAATCTCAGCCCCCGCACTTGCGCTGGTCCTTCCGCATCTGCGGCATCGCAGGTGCGGAAAATACCTCGCACCTGCGGATTTCCCTCAGCTGGTCAACTTCCGCATCTGCGGAGCTTTGCTCGCTCCTGCGGGCCTGCACCTGCGGTCAAACTTTCGCAGGTATGGTTACACAGCACCAACAGCTGAAGTTGCATTTTACCAACTTAAAAACTTCCGTTAATCACCCGAAATCAATCCTGAGCCCCTCGGGACCCCAACCACTTATACCAACACGTCACATATGATCATTCAAACTTGGTTGCGCCCTAGGAACACCAAAACTAACATCAAAACACCAAAATCACATCGGATTCAAGCCTAAGAACTTTCAAATTTCTAAAATCCACCAACGATGCTGAAACTATCCAAAACAACTCTGATTGACCTGAAACTTTGCAGACATATCCAAAATGACATTACAAACCTGTTCCAACTTTCGGAATTCCATTCCGACCCCGATAGCCTAGTTTCCACTGCCGACCTAAAATCCCCAAAAACTAACTTTCGCCAATTCAAGCCTAATTCTACCCGAACATCCCAAAATTATTATGAACACACTCCTAAGTCCCAAATCACCTAACGAATCTATCCGAGCTATAAAATCCGCATTCCGAGTTCGTTTACCAATGTCAACTCTCAGTTGACTTTTCCAACTTTAAGACTATTTTTAAAAACTAAGTGACTAAATTCTCACTACAACCATTCGGATTCCAAGCCTACCAACTCTGACACATCAATAATAGTATAACCAACCTATAACAAGTCAATAACAGTAACTATAATGCAAGTTCTACGTAATGACAGACCGGGTCGTTACATTCTCCCCCACTTAAACATATGTTCGTCCTCGAACGTGCCTAGAGCGGTTCCAACACCACCAAAAATTGTTGTGTAACCTACCATGCACATAGTCGGAGGTGATCCCACATCTAGGTCTGATAACACAACATAATTGAAATTTCATTATCAAATCCTGACCCATAAACCTTAGAACTACATTTTCACTTCTGAATTAATTTACAAGATCAAAATTCCACGACTATAAGTTGAAATAGTCTGAACACATTGTACCAAGCCATATCCGCAACACAAGATGAAATCATATAATATACCGCATGACTCAACCACATATAGTGATAACTCCTAATCATTATAGTTGTTCATGACAACCCAATACCGGTAAATAACCTCTTATCAAACAAAGCCCCGCTCTAACACCTTCATATGGTGCCCATGATGAAAGAAACACATAGAAACCAGCAACCATTCGTTCCATCAGCATCAATACCATCTAGAGCCATAACTTGTGCAACTCGTGCACTCAATAACAACATCCTGAGAGCTCAACTCATAAAATAGAGAAGGCTCACACGAGAGGACTATCCTGCCATTACTCTTGCCATTACCACATCATGCCAAAAGCCTGATACACATCGTGAAATCATATCACACAAATTCGACACCAAGGATCATATCTCTACCTAACTCAGTTACAAAGCGTGATCCCATCCAACCCCTGGACCATATGACATACTCCAAGCCATCTTGCTCAAAATCAATAATCATGCGAAATCCGACGTCAATTACTAAAAGTGCATTGCCATAACCACGGGGAAAATCGGACGATACCATGCCACCCGAACCAGAAAGAACATAACCAACACGTCTAAATCCTGCAACACCCAATTACTTACCTTACTCAAATCTCGCTATAAAGTTCCGATAGAACTACACCCTATGCACATATATAACCAACGATCATAACACCTCGAAACACCGAAAGGTAACTCATAGATCACTCCAGAACATGAATAAACTCAGTGGCAGTCGAATGGTACACCCCTCAACAATAGCAATTCGGAATCAACAATACCGACTCAGAGTAGAACACACACCCATACTGGCCTACCAATAATTATATTCTAAATCAACTCTGGTCATCCACAACAGGAAGAGAACTCTCCAAAGGTTCATAATGACTTAATCATGACCTATACTAACACCTGACTAGCTTTGCTCGCATCATCGTAGTTCACAACTACAAAAATAATTTGTCCATGAGAACTCCTAGTCTCAAAATCCATGAGGCGCACCAATTACCATATTTGATCCCAATTCCACCACTCAAATATATAACATGTCTTCAATACCCAATCATTCCACGGGGTACTCCTATAATTCTTCTGTGCCACCAACAAACTCGAATATCGGCAGTCGATCCAACAAAAGAGCGCGATAACACCAATGAAGCACCCTTACTTAAACACATTGTCTTAAACACATTGTCCTTTATTAATGTATACTCTCATCCAGCCACCAAATAGTGGTATCCTTTACCTAATCATCTGAAACTGCCAGTTTGACCTTCCTTCTAGAACTGAACCGTGACCTCACATATGTCACTCTCCACTATACATAAAATACCGCATACGGCATGCAATCCTATGATAAATATGAGAACTTCATGCTCCCTTCCTAGCCACAAACAACTACGTACCCAACTGTCCAAGAACTTTCCATTGATCCCATTTAGAAGCAAAATCACTATACATCACATGGCCCTCACGCCAGTAGAAATATACATCTCCAACCGTGGTAGAAACCATCAAGAACTCCCGGATCACATTTGTACCACACCAAACTGCCATGACTGAATCCTTCCAACTCAACCAAGCTACGCATGCCACCAAATCCCAAGAGAATTGCTAAGAAACTCATGTAACAACTCATTACCTTATAAACACCCAAATAACTAACCATATCCTTTATCATGCCGATCCGACCTACTATCAAGCTGTCATATTTATCCAAGTTCCTTCTGACTTACCTTCGAATTGATACTTCTTCTTGCCATAATACCACAATTCTCAACCCCGGCTTACCGCACGAAACCCGAGCATAAAAATATACCGTCTAAGGATCATAAGCCGCTGAATACTCCCTCAATTATCCCCAAATGCACCACATTAGAAACACTTACCCTGAAGATGCTTCCTGCGAATTTAAAGTCATTACCTTCACTTTCCGGATACTGATGGATAGAATCCATGATAATGCAAATACACCACAGGCCTTGATACCTTCCCCTTAAATCTCAGTTCTAGCCCTTCTCACACCTTGAAGATCCTCGATCGCTACATATAACCTTGAATCCGTATGAACCATTCTCGAACGTCATTTACTCTACACAATTTCAATTACACTAACCAAGTAAACAGAACGACCTAACCCCGCTTGCAATCCACATACTAGGAAAGTAATCCACACCATTGAAGCATCAAGCACACTCATACATTGCACACTCTACACTTACCAGTACAACTCCATCATTCAATGAATTCCACTATCCGTAAAGTACATTACAACTTGTATCGAAGAAATTTCCATCGCTCGAGTCATTCCCA
Source organism: Nicotiana undulata (assembly GCA_005239495.1). Lineage (NCBI taxonomy): Eukaryota > Viridiplantae > Streptophyta > Magnoliopsida > Solanales > Solanaceae > Nicotiana > Nicotiana undulata. Next base: position 8,294 of record ML257063.1, on the reverse strand, counting down.
AACTCCACCTCTGTAGGTCATAACTGATTCACCAACACACCTTGAACCGAAACCAATACAACACATAATCGTGTAATCAACTTATCATTAGCTGACTCCCCCACTTGGCTCAAAGCCAAAGATCAAGACAAACACTAACTCATGATTCCCATACACTATCATTTCCACCATACTGTGGTAAGGTTCAACTAAATCCTCCATAAGCTTATATTACCCAAACCATCTACACTCAAATCAAATGCAATTCTCGCATCCACCACTGTAATGGTCATGCCAACTCCCACAAGCGAGCTAAACTCAAATCACAACATACATCATCTACTAGTAGAAGAGAACTTACTAGAGATCAACATAAGGACCACACACATCGGGACAACCCGCAGGAGATACCCCTGCCTGCTTCGTGTCACGAACCAAATTTCCCTCCGTTGGGTACCGTGATGGCACTTAGTCTTAGGGACTAGGTAAGCCTAATTTTTTACGGAGCATCAACAATAATAAAAGAAAACATAGCAGTCTCGATATGGAAATCTTGACAGAGTTTACAAATTTCCCAAAACCCGGTAAATACAAGTCATAAGCTCTACGAAATCTTTATACAATTCTAAATACAACTGTCCAGAAATAATAAGTACAGTTGAAATAAATAGGAAGGTGACTCCGAAGCCTGCGAACGCAGCACCAGGTTTACCTCGAGTCTCCTCAGCAAAGCTCCACACAGCTAGCAACAGTCAATACCTGGATCTGTGCAAAACCAAAAATGCACAGAAGAGTAGTATGAGCACACCACAGCGGTGCCTAGTAAGTATCAAGACTAACCTCGGTGAAGTAGTGATGAGGACTAGTCCAGACACCCACTGGTCTAATGAGTAAAAGACATAAGTAGTAATGACCGAAACAAAATATTTATCAAAGATCTTTGAATATAATTAACGACGGGAAAATATAAAGCGGAAGGAAGTGCAGTAATTAAAGCAACGGAACAGCATAACGGAAATACGCAAGAAGGAAAGGACAGCACGCAAGCCAAAGTCGGAAATCACAATACCATAAATCACTCAAAACTTAGCACTGCATCAATCCTCAAAACTTGAAATATATTTTCCCAAGTACTGCTCCTTTAAATATCATTTGTTCAAATATACTTTCTTAAATACTGCTCATTCAAATATCATTTGTTCAAATATACTTTCCTAAATACTTCTCATTCAAATATCATTTGTTCAAATATACTTCCCCAAATACTGCTTTTTCAAATATCATTTGTTCAAATATACTTTCCCAAATACTGCCTTTTCAAATATCATTTTTCCTGCAAGACAAATACCTTTCAAATATACTTTAAAAATAGAAGTCCTTCGGACATAACTTTTCTCAGAGATAATTTCCTTTCAGCTATACATTCCAATATATGTATATGTGTATATATGTATACTTTTCAATCCAAATCTCCTCAATGATAGACCAAAGGAACTCAGTCCGTTACTCAGATATTTGTCATGCAATGCAGTACAGGGGGAAAGCTCCCGGATCTTAGTCCGTAGTCCCAATTTAAATATGCGATGCAGTACAGGGGGAAAGCTCCCGGATCTCAGTCCGTAGTCCCAATTTAAATATGCGATGCAGTACAAGGGGGAAGCTCCTGGATCTCAGTTCGTAGTCCCAATTTAAATATGCGATGTAGTACAGGGGAAAAGCTCCCGGATCTCAGTCTGTAGTCCCAATTTAAATATGCAATGTAATGCACAAAGAGAAGACAACCAGAACACAACAAAAACATTGCACAAGCCACAACGAGCACCACAGCAAAATAGAAAGGCAAAATGCAAGGTTCGACGATAAGTTCAACACGAGAACTTCAATCAAAATGGTGGCAAAACTCGCTCATAAGCAGAAATCACTTAAGGGGAAAAACCAAGTATCAATGAAACAATGTAACGAGGAGAAAACCTAACAAATATAGCAACGATTCACAATACTCAAGTCAAGAAATAGAGAACCAATCATCCCAGCAAGGGAAACATCTATAACCAATCTCGCCTAACAGTTTGCTTCACGAAATAAACTCAGCTTAAGCAAATATTCAATAATAAGAGGCACCAAGGAAGCACCGCCAATATGGGTGATGGACAACTATACCTAAGTAACATTTGAGGCAAATCATGTAAATCCTCATGTACGCCTCAAGGGCATTCTTGACACCAATCCTATATACATTCCAATTCCTGGTAACAATTATATACCTAGATGATACTAATTCTAATCAATTAGGCAGCTTGTGAAGAAAATATAGTATACGGTGAGGAAGGGAGATATTCAGATAAGTCAATCAATATCGAATAATCAGCAAGAGGGAAATCGAAAGCAAGAAAATCAAATTCAAACAAAAGAAGATGAAACTGGCAACCAGGAACTCAACCATCACAGTTACCACTTTATGCGCAGGAAATATAGGAACCTAGTAAATCCTAAAAAGCCAACCTATTTGCAAATAAGTCCGAGTACGCACTCGTCACCTTGTGTACTCGGGCTACAATCAACATAGAAGACTCATATCCAAAGGGGTAGTTCCCTCACACAAGGTTAGGCAAGATACTTACCTCAAGGACGACAACCGGTTACTCGACAATGGATTTCTCGGGCGGGAAGACCTCCGGACGGCTCAAATCAACTAAAACAACTTCAAAATGTACATAAAACATATAAGGAACTATTTCAAACGATAGAGTTTCAATTTTTATAAAATTATAAAAATCGACCCGAAAGTCGACCCCCAAGCCCGCACCTCGGAACCCGATAAATTTACCAAAAACCGATTACCCGTTCCGATACGAGTTCACCCATACTAAATTTATCCAAATCCGATGTCAATAGGTCATTCAAGTCATGAATTTTCAATTTAGAAATTTTCTTTCAAAAACCCAAGTCTCTTCAACCCAAAACACGAATTAAATGATGAAAATACGAACTACTTATAATTAATTATGGTGGAAGAACACTTACCCATTCGATTATCTTGAAAATACCCAAAAATTGCTCTCAAATCCGAAGTCCAAAGTTCAAAATTATGAAGAAAATGGCTAACCCTCGTCTATATGAATGTGCCAGGACTTCCGCACCTGCGACCAGCTTAACCGCACCTACGCGACCGCAGGTGCGAAACTCTAACCGCACCTGGTCCCAATGATCGCTCCTGCGGGGACCGCACCTGCGAAGGCTGCCCAGTCCACCCCAGCTCGCACCTGCGCACTATTTACGCACCTGCGGTTCCCCATCCGCAGGTGCGGCCACATCAGAACAACAACACCAGCTGCCTTTTCCAAACTTTAAACTTCCCGCTAACCATCTTAAATCATTTCGAGCCCCTCAGGGCCTTAACCAATTACACCAATAGGTCACATATCATCACACGAAGTCAATCGGACCTTTAGAACACCCAAAACAACGCCCGAATCACCGAATCAAACCAAAAATCAAACTTATAACTTTCAAAACTTCAAATATCCAAACTCGTGCCGAAACCTATCAAATCAACCCGGATTGACTTGAAAATTTGCATAAAAGTCCCAAATTACACAACGGTACTACAGCCACTCCCGAAATTCCATTCCAAGCCCGACATCAAATTTTCACCTATCGGCCGGAATCGTCGAAATTCTAACTTCCGCCAAATGGCCTCAATTTGCTCTACGGACCTCCAAATCCAGTTCTGGGCGCACACCTAAGTCCAAAATCATCATACGAAGCTATTGGCATTAACCAAAACTCATTCCGAGGCCATTTACTCAAAAATCAAACCTCCGGTCAACTTTCTTCACTTAAGCTTCAAAATTTGAAAATTCTCCCCTAATTCGACTCCGGATTATCCGGCAACTGAATGTAACCACGCACACAGGTCGATATGCCCAATGTGGAGATGTTTATGACCTTACATCATCAAACGGAGCTTAAATTCCCGAAACGACCGATCGGGTCGTTACATTCTCCCCCTCTTAAAACCAACGTTCGTCCTCGAACGTGCCAAGACTCACCTTGAACTCATCCGATCACTGATTGCACACTTCCAACACACACCCACGGGTGATCCCATGTCACCCCAGCCTATGCACGCTTGATGGAACCATCACAACTGCAATTTAGCATTCCTATCACCACCGATAAGCCTCATATCTCAATTTCTCACCTTATACTCATTTCCAAGAGATCTGATCCTAAATTTCCACATCCAGCATTAGCCTAAACTAGCTGCATTAGCTCATACTTATACCCATAAGGCACGACCGCAATATATCTCATCGCAAATAGGTTCAAATAGCACTTCTGAGCACCATAACTGCCCGAAATCAACTCAACCTTGGCAATAGCCCCACATATGGAAGAACTCCGCTCCAACCCCATAATACTGATAAGGAAGCAATAGACACGAAGACCTCATTATTAGGCACCCAAATCACCAAGCCATAGCTAACACTACCCGGCACACATCCCGCAAACCAAAACTAAAGGAGCACATACCGAAAATGAATGAATATGAAAAGAGAGACATATAAAGGACTATCAAACAAGCCCATAGGCATAACTCTCTATCAATATTGCCTTACCACAGCAATATAACAAGGAAAAAAAACAAAGCATATGAGCAATCACAAGGATTCCCTCATAGTAAGAATTTTCACCGCGGTACTCAGCAAGGTCTAAATATATCGAATCACAAATATCACGAGGACCTCGACCTCAACTCTAAATCACTTATTGAAAACATATCATGCCAATTGAAATCTCTCCCTTAACTCATCTCACTGATAGGAGTCATAATACTAACTGAGCTCACATCTAAATAGTGTATCAAATCACAGCCAGTAAACAAAGTACTCGGAAAAATCATATAAATCTCATTATAATGAATAATAAGGACTCACCTCTGTAATGACCTGGCCGGTCGTTTTTGGGAGTTAGCGCCCCGATCCCCTGATAATTGTCCTCCCTTGTCTTATTAGGTTAATGGAATGATTCGGAGCGTTGAGTGATGAAAATTGGAGTGTCTTTGGACATATAGTCCTTTAAGGTGAGCTTTGACCTTAGAAATTGGGCCGGAGAGGGAGTTGTGTGAAGACGGATCCGGAATAGAAATCCGCCGACTCCATCAGCTCCGTTGAGTGATTTCGGGGTTGGGAGCATTTTCAGAATGTGTTTTTGAGGCCAGCCGTAGATTTAGGCTTGAATTGGCGAAAGTTAGAATTTCGGCGATTTCGGCCGATAGGTTAGATTTTGATATCGGACTCGAAATGGAATTCCGAAAGCGACAGCAGATCTGGAATGTCATTTATGACCTGTGTGCAAAATTTGAGGTCATTCGGACGAGTTTAGACGTGGTTTGCCGTCGGAATTGAATTCTTGAAAATTCCTAAGTTCCTAGGCTTGAATATATGCATTTTTGGATATTTTGATGTTAGGGGACGCGTTTTTAAAGCTCGACTAAGTTGCAATGAGGTATTGGGGTCAGTTGGTTGTTTTGATTGAGGTCCCGGGGACCTCGGAGTCGATTCGGATGTTTAACGGGAAGTTTGGAAAAATTTCAAAGTGCTGAACCAGACCTGTATCTTGTGTTCCGCACCTGCGATGGAATTTCTGCAGGTGCGAGCACGAAGGCGCGGGACTTATGCCGCAGGTTCGAAGTCCCAGTGGCTTGGTCAGGGATCGCAGGCGCGACCTGGGCTCCGCAGGCGCGACTCTATCGCATGAGCGGTCCTAGTGGCCTGGTCAAGGATCGCAGGCGCGGAACCGCAGGCGCAAACTTTCTATCGCAGAAGCGGTCCCATGTTTTTAAGTGATTTTCCGCACCTGCGATGATTATTCCGCAGGTGCGGGGCCGCAGGTGCGGGGCCGCAGGTGCGGTTAAAGGGATCGCAGTTGCGAAAATCCCTGTTCATATTCTAAAAATTCGAGGGTTATGTTATTTCACCATTTTTGAGTTGTGGGAGCTCGGGAGGGGCGATCTTTGAGAGGATTTTCATGTGGGTTATCGAGGTAAGTGATTTTCTACCATCATAAGTTAAATTCCATGATTCTAGTCTTAAATTCCAACCTTAATTCAAGAGTTTGAGTGGAAATTTGGGAAAAATTAGAAGAAACTTCCTAGAACGAATTTTGGGATTTTGATTGAGTATTTGACCTCCGATTTGAGAGATTTCATATGGTTAGACTCGTGAGTGAATAAGATTTCGAAAAATATAAATTTTACCCGAATCCGAGATGTGGGCCCGAGGGGCGTTTTGGTCAAATTTTCTAATTTCGCGCATTAGTTCTGAATTAATTAGTTATTTCGATTTCTTGAATTTATACTTATGTTATCCCATCGAATTGAATAGATTTGGGCCACCCGGAGTTGGATACTCGTGGCAAGAGAGTGATTAGCGGTTGATTTGCATAGTTGAGGTAAGTGGCTTGCCTAACTCTGTGTTGGGGAATCTCCCGTAGGCATTTTACTGGTTTTGCTATAAAAACCATGTGTACGTGAGGTGACGAGCGCGTGCACGGGATATTTTCACTGAAGTTTCTTATTTCTTTCTACATAATGTTTCCTTTTAAACTCTATTATTACTATTATCATTTAAATTGCACAATAACTTAAGGGTTATCATGGTAAATTGATTTCTAACTGATTTTCCAATCGTTACTATTCTTTGAAACTGATTTAATGATTTTCTTCGAGATTTCCAACTGGTTTTTCCTCAAACCCTTAAACTACATTATTTTGGAGATCTACTTTATATTACGTATGCATACAAGGATTGCGAGCATAGACCTGATCCTTTCCCTCATTTTGCATTGCATACAGGGATTGCGGGCATAGACCTGAGCCTTTCCCTCATTTTGCATTGCATACAGGGATTGCGGGCATAGACTTGAGCCTTTCCCTCATTCTGCATTGCATACAGGGATTGCGGCCATAGACCTGAGCTTTTCCCTCATTTTGCATTGCATACATAGAGATTGCGGGCAGAGACCTGAGCCTTTCCCTCATATTTAATTGCAATGTACCTTTACTTTCTTACAGAGCTTTATATATATATTGTGTTGATCCGAGCATTTGATTATACCGTTTCTTGCTAGCCTTTACTATAATTCCTGTCGATTATCACCTGTTTTACTTACTTGTTCTCTATATCTGTTATTTTGCAAACCTCAGTAGGGTCTCTACCTGACCTCGTCACTACTTGACTGGGGTTAGGCTTGGCACTTACTGGGTACAGAATGTGGAGTACTTACGCCCTTCTGCGCATGTTTTTCCCCATGTGCAGATCTAGGTCCTAGTACGCGGCATCTCAGCTAGCCAGCAGCAGCGGTATCAGGAGACTTGAGGTATAATCTGCAGCGTCCGCAGATCTCCGAGTCCCCTTCCTATCTTGCAGTTGTAGTACTTGTAGATGAAACTATACGGTCTTTTCTATCCAGTTGTACTTATTGAGCAGTAGAGTAGCTTGTGATGTGTTGTGATATTCCGGGTTCTAGGTAAAGTAACTGTAAATGCCGAGCGGCGTCGACTTTAGTACGATTTACTTCACTTACTATTATTTTACCTGTTTTATCTAAATTTTGCTTAATTAATAGGCTTACCTAGTCTTCTAGACTAGGTGCCGTCACGAGACTCGGTTGGAGGGATAATTGGTTCGTGACAAGTTGGTATCAGAGCTTCTAGGTTCATAGGAGTCACAACATCACAAGCCGGTTTATTAGAGTCTCACGGATCGGTGCAGAGACGTCCGTACTTATCTTCGAGAGGCTATGTAACTATTAAGAAAGATCATACTTCTTGAAATCCTTTCTCGTGCTGATTATCACTATCAAATTCTTAAACTCTATGTTATTCTTGCTTACAGATGGTTCGCACTCGCACCGGACGTACTGACGATCAGGCGCCCGAGCCCCCAGCCAGAGCCACTAGACGCAGGGGTCGGGGCAGGGGACGAGCACGTGGTGCAGCCCGTGCACCGGCTAGAGCAGTGACGGAGGATCCCCCAGCGGCTGCAGTTGGAGAGGCACCGGAGGTCCCTACTATCACTCCAGCCCTCCAGGAGACTTTGGCCCAGTTCATGAGTGCTTTCAGTACTCTGTCGCAGGCGGGACTACTTCCGCTATCCCCAGCTACATCCCAGGCCGGGGGAGGGGCACAGACTCCCGCAGCCCGTACTCCTGAGCGGAGGGTTCACATGGGGCAGGTCCCCGAGTAAATTCCTATGCCTCCAGCAGCTCCAGTTCAGCCTGAGGCCAGAGCAGCTGCATCTGAGTCCGAG
>ML257062.1:0-15798 GCA_005239495.1 Nicotiana undulata | reverse complement strand
AAAGATTTGAGAGTTAATGGTGTGGGATGTTTTCGGAAAAGGTTGGACATTAATGAATTCGAGATATTTCAGTAAATGTTTGGAGGTTAATAGCTTTAAATACTGTTACGTGGTGTTATTAAGGCAATAATGTTGTATACATTGGCTTGTCTAACGGGTTCAACGTTAGACGCAGTCACGGCCTGAAAGGTGGGATTTCGGGTTGTGACAGGACTCTTGTCACCTCATGCGTATGTAGCCCCCACCATTACTCATATTTTTAATCAAATTCACCTATGGGAAAATTTGCCTCTTACAAGGTTAGAAAGGAGACTTACCTCGTATAAAACCTACTTCCCAAATTCAAGAACGCGCTCAACCCTCCAAATTTGACGCCCGATAACTCGAAGCTAGTCAAACATTACATAAACTAATCAATATATGCTCAAAAGTTCATTATTCCACCATTTAAGTGATTACCCAACCTAACTCGCAAGATACTTAAAATTCATCCCCGGGCTCACGTACCCAGATTTTGATTTTTTTTAAGAAAGTCATTACCCACAACCAAAGGAACACGGATATATAATTTTCACTAAGTTCCATAACCATTTTCGTGGTAAAAATCCATTTTTATCAAAACCCTAGGGTTTCCTCTAAACCTATGATTATCACTAATTTTTACATGTTAATCTACCCATAATCTAAGTATTTAACTCACATATGGTAGAAACTACTTATCTCCGAAAGCTAGGTGAATATCCTTCTCAAGAAGCTCCAAGAATCGCCCAAGGAGTGAGTGAAATGTGTAAAAATTGGTCTAAGTCTCGTATTAAATGAACCTCACTGCCTTCAGCTTTTTTGCACCTGGGGTACCGCACCTGCGGAAAATCCATCGCAGGTGCGCATCCTCCCCTACTAGCCAAGCTCCGCATATGCGGGCTTAAGGGACCGCACCTGCGCATAGGTTCGCACCTGCGACCATTAGCCTCGCACCTGCGGTCGCGCAAGTGCGTCATAACGTCTGCACCTGCAGTGCCTGGGCTGTCCTCCCACATTCGCTTCTGCGGCCCATGGCTCGCACATGTAAGCTCGCACCTGCGGCTGACCAACTGCAGGTGCGGTCACACCAGAACCGGTGCACTAGCAGCTCTTTTGAGCTTCAAACTCAACTCGGACAACGTTCGAATGGTTCGGGGCCACCAAGGCCCCATCTAAACATATCAACAAGTTTGGAATTATAAGACAGACTCAATCGAACTCTCGGAATGCCTAAAACAACATTAAAACTAAGAATCGCAACCCAAAATCAATGAATCAAACTTAAGAACTTCAATTTCTTCATTTCACTTCTAATGCGCCGAAACATACTTAAACTACTTGCAATGACACCAAATTTTGCGTGCAAGTCTTAAATGACATTACGTAAGTATTCCCGGTCTCGGAATTCTGTTTGGACCTCGATATCACCAAAATGTGTTCCAACCAAATTTAAAGAACTTCTAAAACCTTCAAGACCAACTTTTCACTATTAGGCCTTGAAACGTTTTCGGGTCATCCGAAACCCGATCCGAGCATACGCCCAAGTCTGAAATCATCATATGAATCTATTGGAACTGTCAAATTCTGATTCCGAGGTCGTTTACTCAAAATGTTGATCGAAGTCAAACATGGACTTTTAGGCCAACCTCAAGGAACCAAGTGTTCCTATTTCACTCCAAAGTCTCCCAACTCGTGAACCAACTATCCCCGCAAGTCATAAATCAATAAAAGCAAGTACGTACGGTCTTATTTAGTGGTACGGGGTTCTAGAAAGCAAAACGACTAGTCGGGTCGTTACACTCAATACGACAACTCATGTGGATCTTTGCACTAATCATCGGTCAGATTGTTAGATAGACAATCATTGGCCCATGCAAATGCAGAAAACAGATAAGGTGGGAAATTGCATGGGGCGCCCTATTTGGTCGCCCCTTTTTAACTTATACCTGTTTTGTATTTCTGTTTGCATCCATACCCATTTTTTTTGTTTAAAGATTTTTAAAAAGACGATATTGACCTTCTTTAATAAAAGGTAGACTGCAGGACAAAACTTCGGCATGTTTTGGTATGAAGTTTTAGCAAATGTACTAAATAACTCAGCATACTTTAGAAAAACTAATCAGAAAATTACATACTATAAGAAAAAAACTTAAGCATGTTTAGTCTAAAGTTTTAGCAAATGAACTAAAAAACTTCAGCTTGTTTAGACTGAAGTTTTGGATAAAACTCATGACAAAACTCTAGACTACAGGACAAAACTTCAACATGTTTTAGTGTGAAATCATAGTAAATGAACTAAATAAATTAAGCATGTATTAGCAAAAACTCTTTAGAAAATTACATACTGCAAGACAAAAACTTAAGCACGTTTAATATGAAGTTTTAGCAAATGAACAAAAAGACTTGAGCATGTGTAGTCTTAAGTTTACCAAATGAACTAAAAAACTTAAGCATGTTAAGTGTAAAGTTTTAGCAAATGAACCAAATAACTTAAGTATATTTAGTCTGAAGTTTTGGCAAATGAACGTAATAACTTCAGCATGCATTCGCAAAAACTGATCATTAAAAATACATACTACAAGACAAAAAGTTAAGCATGTTTAGTCTAAAGTTTTAGCAAATGAACTAAAAAACTTAAGCATGTTTTGTCTGAAGTTTTCGCAAATGAATTAAAAAACTTAAGCATGTTTAGTCTGAAGCTTTAACAAATTAATTAAATAACTTCAGCATGTTTAAGCTGAAGTTTCAGATAAAACTCATGATAAAACTTTAGACTGCAGGATAAATAACTTCAGCATGCATTAGCCTGAAGTTTTTGATTCAATGTGAAACAACTTCATGCTGTATTAGCATGAAGTTTTAGCTTCGACATGAAACACCTTTGTGCTTCATTAGCATGAAGTTTTAGCTTCAAGGTGTAACAACTTCATGCAAGTGTGATTCTGAAGATGAATCTAGACAAGTTTTTGGTTTTTTGATAAAATCGGTGAGAGGAGAGGAGATCTTTTTTCACGAATGAGGTTGCAGATCACGCGATTAATGCGTGATGCAAGTTTTATATCTTTTGTCAGGGTGTAATTGTCATATTATTATGGGTTTTTATCAGATGGCTACGAAATCAATAATTATTAAAAATAGGGTACATGTTAAAAGGTGGCACAAATATAGGGTACGATTGAAAATTCCCATAGATAAGGGCATCAGTGCTAAAGGGCCTAATAGAATTTATAACCTGCTATTATCAGCCTAGAGTAAAAAGCATATGCGTGGTGGAAATGACATCTTGTAACCACTTTTAAGCATGTTGTTTAAAATATATTCACAGTTTAGAATATATTTAATGATTAGCCAATTTTGCTCAAATTTCAGGACACAACTGTCACGACCCTCAACTCCCTCCGTAAAATGTCGTGACGACACCTAGTCTCTATGACTAGGTAAGCCTAACAAATTGCGGTAATAACAAAAATGAAAGTAAAACTTAACAACTAACTGCCACAGATAACTGAATAACTGGTAACAATGCCGCTCGGCATGTACAACAACCAATACTCTATAAATACACAGTCTTCCAAAAAACCGAAACATCATAAGTCACAAGCTACAGAAAGAAACAATATCTCTATACACCAGAGTCTAATAAAAGAAGTACATAACGTAATTAACATATGGGAGAATAGAGGGGATACCACGAGGTCTGCGGAACCGGAAAATATACCTTGAAGTCTCCAAACTATCAATGATCATTGATGACGTTGCTGATAATGAGCACCTGGATCTGCACACAAAACATGTGCGGAAGAGTAGCATGAGAACACCAATATCTGGTAATAGTCTAACCTCGGTCAAGTAGTGACGAGGTCAGGTCAGGGCCCACTAGTATATAATAAATAAAGTAGGAGAATGTATCAGTATTATAAGAGACTAGAGTTTAAAAAAAAGGAAGACGCAACAAAATAGCAGTACAAAACACAGGGATAAACATCAGGGGATCTCCCGATATATCGTCTCATAGTCCCAAAGTAAATATGCAAAGAGATCTCCTGAGGTACCGCCTCGTACTCTCAAAAGTAAATGTGCAGGGAGAACTCCCGAGGTACCTCCTCGTAGTCTTAAAAATAAATATGTATGGATAACTCCTGAGGTACCGCCTCGTAGTCTCAAAATTAAATATACAGGGAGAACTCCCGAGGTACTGCCTCATAGTATAAAAAGTAAATGTGCAGGGATAACTCCAGTCGAACCGCCTCCTAGTCTCAAGAGTAAACACACAACTCATATCGATAAATACAACAGGTAACAACAAGAATTCGACAGTTAAGATCGATAAAGATCAAGGAAAAATAGGATATCAACTAGGCATGCTGCATAGAGTTGAAAAGTGCAGTTAAAGCACGTAGATATGAGATATTATACTAAACATGATAACTACACATGTTGGTATAACTCAATTAGGATGAAAACATGTTGCTACTCAATTAAAAAATGGGATTTACAACAAATAGTCCGTGTACGCACTCGTCACCTCACGTACATGGAGCTTACATATCACAACGGTACCAAATCCTAAGGGGATTTCCCCCCACAAGGTTAGACAAGCCACTTACCTCGAACCAAACTCAAATCAATCCGTAAGAATGCCTTTTCCTCGATTATCCGACTCTGAATGGCATACATCTAGCCAAACCCAATTATATATCATAAATACAACTATAGTAGACTAAGCTAATTAATGAAATCAAGACATTAACAAGAAATTCGAAAATCACCATAAAAAGACTTGCCCTGGATCACGTCTCAAGATCGAATAAAAGTCACAAAATATGAACACCCATTCACTCACGAGTTCACTTGTACCAAAATTACTCAAATCCAATGTCAAAATTTCAATCAAAACCCAAATATTTTGTCGAAGAACTTTTTCTATTTTCCCCAATTTTCTAAACTCAAATCCAAAATTAAAGGATGGAATTAATGATAGATTAGTGGGATATAACCAAAAACAAGTGAAGAATCATTACCCAATCAATGCCTCTAAAAATTCCTCAAATTTTCGTCCAAATCCGAGCTCTCTATCACATGTTTTGATAAAAATGGCTAAACCCTCGTTTTGAAATGTTTATAACTTCCTAGTGATTCCTTAATAGAGATCGCAGAAATAGCCTCACGATCGCGAAGGACACACCGCTGCTCCAGAACTTAACCCTACGCGAACGCGGAAAACTCCATCTGGACTTGATGCACTGGCTCTCATACTTACACGATCACGAATGACCCCATGCATTCGCGATGAGTGTCACGACGCAAGTGTTCCGATTTCAGACCGAACCCTTTGAAATACCGAACTAACCATTCCCACAAGTCATAAAAAAGTAAAAGCACGTACGGGGAGTCTTATTTAGGGGAACGGGTTCTAGAAAGCAAAATGACCGGTCAAGTCGTTACATTCACCACCTCTTAAAAAAACATTCGTCCTCGAACGAGTCTAGAATCATACCTAGAGTGTTGAACAAGTGAGGATATCTGCTCCGCATGTCTTCCTCGGACTCCCAAGTCGCCTCCTGTACTTGTTGGCTCTTCCATTAGACCTTCACCGCGGAAATCTTCCTGGACCTCAACTGGCGATCCTGCCGAGCAAGAATAGCAACTGGCTGCTCCTCGTAGCCCAAACTCTCATCTAGTTTAATAGTACTCAAGTCCAATACATGTGACATGTAGGGATGATACCTCCGGAGCATCGAAAAGTGAAAACTTTGATGAATTGTTGCTATAAGAAAACTCGGCAAAAGGCAAGAACTTATCCCACTATCCCCCAAAGTCAATCACACATGCCCTGACCATGTCCTCCAATATCTGAACTGTCCGCTCTGACTGGCCGTTGGTCTGTGGATGAAACGCAATGTTGAGCTATACACGGGTCCCCACCTCACTCATTATGTCTCTCAGAAAATGTGATGTGATATGAGGACCTCTATATGATATTATTGAAATAGGCACACCATGCAACCGGACTATCTACCGAATGTAAATATGGGCCAACCTCTCCGATGTATAAGTAGTAGCAACTGGAATAGAGTGTACCGACTTGGTCAACCTGTCTACAATGACCCAAATTGCATCGAACATCCGCAAGGCCCGCGACAAACCAACTACGAAGTCCATAATAATGGGTTACCACTTCCATTCTGGTATAGTTATCTATATGAGTAAACCATTTGGCCTCTGGTGCTCACACTTAATGTCACGACCTAAAACCCTAACTCAGGTCATGATGGTGCCCAACACCGGGGTCAGGCAAGCCAACACTCAATTTACTAAGGAGTTTCCCTTATTTGATTAAACATTCTAACATGTACCAAGTTTTAATACTTAAAACATTAATCGAAAAGGATAATTAACCAATTTCTAACCAAAAGCAGTCATAAGGAGGCGTGAGCCAATATATGTACAAACCCGTAATCCATAATAACTACCACGTGTGTTCCAGGAACTAGTGTCACAAGTCCGACGGGCATACTAACAGAATATACAAAAGATATAATATACAGTCCCACTGTCTTGACGAAATAGACGGGAAATAAAAAAAAGAAACTCCATGGTGCTGCCGAGGATCGTCAGGAGAAGCAGCTTACCGTGAAGTCAGGTCCAGTATATACTCAGAATCCAACTACGGTCTTATAACCGGATGCACTAGCCTCAGAACCTGTACAATTAAGTACAGAAGCATAGCATGCGCACATAAATAAATATGTACCCAGTGAGTATCATGTCTAATCTCGAAGAAGTAGTGACGGGAGGTCGACTTGACACTCACTAAGGTCTAACAAGATATGATATCAGCAGTAGGCATACGAGGAATATGAAAACAGTAAATATTAAAGATAACTGTAATTCAAATAAATACTGGAGGTAAATAAACAATTACTACTTCATTTCCCCCCAAATTAAGTATCATGAAATCTTTAACAATTTAACATGCGCATACGGGATAAGGACAACTGTCCTGATCCATCATAATAATCATATTTGTGCACTGCCGAGGGTTGAACGGCCCAAACCCTAATTTCATCTTTCAATCTCGTCGTGGCGTACAGCCCGCTCCCATGAGAGTGGGGGAAATAATACTCCGCTTGCGGAATGTAAATTGCGAAGCGGTCACATGCGCACACAATATTCTCATAAATTACTTTCCAGTGAAACATTCCTTTAAAATCCTCAAATTCCATGATCTCAGGGAAACAAAGCCGCATATAACATAAATTCACATGGCACATAGTTCATTTCAAGGAAAAACACAAGGCATGATGTGGGCCTAACTACCCGGACATGACAGTAATAGCCGCTACGTACGGACTCTCGTCACTTGGTACGTACGTAGCCCCCACAAACATTAACACATAGCATTTAGATCACCTATGGGGACAATTCTTTCTTACAAGGTTAGAAAGGAGACTCACCTCGTGTCGAACCTACTCCCCGGGTCAAGAATGCGCTCGAAACTCCGAACTTGTCTCCCAAGGACTCGTAACTAATCAAATGTTATGTAAATATATCAAATTATACTCAAAGCATGGAATTCTCTTACTTACTTAGTCATCTCATCATTCTTGAAGAAATCCCAATTTTCACACCCCCAGGGCCCGCACGCTCGGATTCCGAAAATTCTTCAACGAAACGCTCACCCATAACTTAAGAACCGTTAATACATGAATTTTACTTGATTTCATGGTTAATTAACGAGTAATTCCCGAAATTCTTGAAAGCCCTAGGTTACTACCCAATTCCTTGATTTTCACTAATTAGGTAGTTAATTTAACTAGGAATTCATGTATTAAATTAACACTAGGGTAGAATTTACTTACCTCTTAGTAGCTAGGGGAATTGGCTCTTTCCCAAGCTCTTTAGGTCGACAATGCGGAAGAAATGAGGTGAAAAGTGATTAAGTCCCATGTTTAAAGAACCTCACTACCTACAGGGAATTCGCACCTGCGGCACAAGGACCGCACCTGCGGTCTCGCACCTGCGAAAGTGGATAAGAGGGCCTGGGCTCGCACCTGCGGAGAGGAGCTCGCACCTGCGGTTCCGCTCCTGCGGAATATTGTCCGCACCTGCGAGATTAGGGCAGCCCCTCTGAGGCCGCACCTTTGAAGCTTGGGACCGCAGGAGCGATCCTCCACCTGCGACTGAGCAACCGCACTTGCGGTCACACCAGAACAGGTGCATCAGCAATTGCTTCAACTAGTTTTTAGCCTCTTATGGTGCCCAAAAGGCACCTGGGCCCACCCGATCCCCTGTCCAAATATACCAATGAGTCCCAAATCATAATGCGGACCCGCTCGAGCTTTCGGAACACCCAAAACAACGCTAAAACTCAAATTCAACCCTCAAAACCTCTAAAGATCAAACTTAAGAACTTCAAGTTCTTGAATTATATATCGATGCGCCGAACTGACCTATACTACTCGGAATGATACCAAATTTTGCAAGCAAGTCATAAATGACATAGGAGAACAATTCCCGATCTCGGAATTTTGTTCAGCCCTCGATAACATAAAAACACGTTCCAAACCAAATTTCAAACTTAAGGAAACTCTTATTTCGATATTGGGCACCGAAACGCTCCCGGGTCATCATTAACCCATTCCGAACATACGCCAATGTCCAAAATCATCATACGAAGCTACCAGAACCGTCGAAATTCGATTCCGAGGTCGTTTACTCAAAATGTTGACCGAAGTGTAGTATTGTTACAAAGTCATGCCTTTCCTGAAAAATGTTTGAGCCACGTACCAGAGGCTAGTGACCAAGATGTTCCAGGAACATCTGGGAAAAAATGGAGGTATGCATTGACGATATGCTGGTGAAATCAACACAAGAGGAAGATCATTTCCAGCATCTTTCAGCCACCTTCAAAATCATGCATACGTATAATATGAAACTAAATCCAGAATAATGCGCATTTGGTGTTGAATCTAGTAAGTTTTTGGGTTTCCTTGTGTCAAATAGGGGTATAAAAGTAAACCCCGTTCAGATTAAAGCTATTGATGAAATACCCAATATCATTACGAGCAAAAAAGAAGTTCAAAGACTAACAAGAAGAATTACAACCTTAGGAAGGTTTATTTCCAGGTCTTCAGAGAAGAGTTTTAAATTCTTTTCTATTTTCAAAAAGCAGAATCAGTTCGAATGGACCGACGAATGTCAACAAGATCTCAAAGATTTGAAGGCTTATCTATCAAAACCCATGTTGCTGTCTAAGCCAAAAGAGGGGGAGAGTGTGTACATCTACCTTGTCGTGGCACAAATTGCCGTAAGTGCAGTACTGGTAAGGGAAAACAAAGGAAAACATAGTACTCTAAACACTTCCGAATCCCGGACCACCCGCCCCCCAAGTCATAAATCAAATAAGTCGCAATGGGAAGCCTCATTTAGGGGAACGTAATCCTAATATTCAAAACGACCAGTTGGGTCTTTACACTTAACCCGCTGGCACTTTAGGCACCTAACTACAAACTCAGTTATGTCTTTCTTCATCCTCCGCCACCAATAATGTTGTCTCAGGTCTCGAACATATTTGTAGCACCTGGATGAATAGAATACCGAGAATTGTGTGCCTCTTCTAGAATCCTCTCCCTCAAGCTATCGACATTAGGAACATATAGACGACCCTAGAGTCATACGACACCATCCTCTCCATTAGAAACCTCCTTGGCACCACCCTGTAGTACCGTCTCTCTAAGAACTGCCAAATGCGGATCATAAAAATGTCGAGCCTTGATCTGCTCCAATAATGAAGACTGGGCAACAACACATGCAAGAACTCGGCTTGGCTTTAATATATCAAACCTCAAGAGTCTGTTAACCAAGAAGTGAATGTCCAAAGCTAGTGGCCTCTCCTCAGCTAAAATGAAAGCAAAACTACTTATACTCTCTGCCTTCCTGCTCAAGGCATCCGCGACTACGTTCGCCTTGCGCGGTTGATAAAGAATAGGGATGTCATAGTCCTTCTGTAACAACCTGGCCGGTTGTTTTGGAGAGTTAGCACCCCGATCCCCTGATAATTGTTCCTCCCATGTCTTATTAGCTTAATGGAATGAGTCGGAGCGTTGAGTGATGAAAATTGGAGTGTTTTTGGACATATAGTCCTTTAAGGTGAGCTTTAACCTTAGAAATTGGGCCGGAATGGGAGCTGGGTGAAGACAGATCCGGAATGGAAATCCATCGACTCCGTTAGCTCCGTTGAGTGATTTCGGGGTTGGGAGCATGTTCGGAATGTGTTTTTGAGGCCAGACGTAGATTTAGGTTTGAATTGGCGAAAGTTAGAATTTCGGCAATTTCGGCCGATAGGTGAGATTTTGATATCAGACTCGGAATGGAATTCCAAAAGTGACAGAAGGTCCGGAATGTCATTTATGACTTGTGTGCAAAATTTGAGGTCATTCGGACGAGTTTAGACGTGGTTCGACGTCGGGGGTGAATTCTTGAAAATCCCTACGATTCTTAGGCTTTAATCTATGCATTTTTGGGTATTTTGATGTTATGGGACGTGTTTTTAAGGCTCGAATAAGTTGGAATGAGGTATTGGGGTCAGTGGGTTGTTTTGGTTGAGGTCCCGGGGGCCTCGGGGTTGTTCCGGATGCTTAACGGGAGAATTTTGGACTAGTTAAATTGCTGAACTAGGCTCCTTCTGGTGTTTCCGCACCTGCGATGGAAATTTCGTAGGTGCGAGCTCCCAAGAGCGGCCCCCCTAGACGCAGGTGCGAGGTTGGGCCAGGCCTTCCCAGTCTCCGCAGGTGCGATTGGGTTTCCGCAGGCGCGGAGCCGCACATGCGACAAAAGGCCCGCAGACGCGACTTCTGTCCAACTTAAGTGAAACCCGCACCTGCGATGCCTTTTTCTGCAGGTGCGGTGAAAGAGACCGCAGGCGAGGAAATCCCTGTTCATATTCCGAAAATCCGAGGGTTATGTTATTTCACCATTTTTGAGTCTTGGGAGATCGGGAGAGGCGATATTTGAGAGGATTTTAATTAGATAATTGCGGTAAGTGATTTCTATACACCATAGGTTAATTCCCATGTTCCTAATCTTAAATTCCACCTTTAAATTCGAGATTTTTGAGTTGAAATTGAGGAAAAATTGAAAGAAACTTCCTAGACCGATTTTTGGGGTTTCGATTGGGTGTTTGACCTCCGATTTGAGAGATTTTCATATGGTTAGACTCGTGAGCGAACAAGGGTTCAGAAAATATAAATTCTTCCCGATTCCGAGACGTGGGCCCGAGGGACGTTTTGGTTAAATTTTCTAATTTCGCGTATTAGTTCTGAATTAATTAGTTATTTCGATTTCTTGAATTTATATTTACGTTATCCCATCGAATTGAATAGATTTGGGCCACCCGGAGTTGGATACTCGTGGCAAGAGAGTGATTAGCGGTTGATTTGCACAGTTGAGGTAAGTGGCTTGCCTAACTCTGTGTTGGGGAATTTCCCTTAGGCATTTTTACTGGGTTTTGCTATAAAAACCCCGTGTACGTGAGGTGACGAGCGCGTGCACGGGATAGTTTCATTGAAGTTCCTTATTTCTTTCTACATAATGCTCCCTTTTCAACTCTATTATTACTGTTATCATTTAAATTGCATAATAACTTAAGATTTATCATGGTAAATTGATTTCTAACTGATTTTCCAATCGTTACTATTCTTTGAAACTGATTTAATGATTTTTCTTCGAGATTTCCAACTGGTTTTTCCTCAAACCCTTAGACTACGTTATTTTGGAGATTTACTTTATATTACGTATAAATACAGGGACTGGGGCATAGACCTGAGCCTTTCCCTCATTCTGCATTGCATACAGGTATTGCGGGCATAGACCTGAGCCTTTCCCTCATTCTGCATTGCATACAGGTATTGCGGGCATAGACCTGAGCCTTTCCCTCATTCTGCATCACATAAAGGGATTGCCGGCATAAACATGAGCCTTTCCCTCATACTGCGTTGCATACATAGGGATTGCGGGCATAGACCTGAGCCTTTCCCTCATACTGCACTGCATACATAGGGATTGCAGGCAGAGACCTGAGCCTTTCCCTCATATTGCATTGCATTGTACCTTTACTTTCTTACAGAGCTTTATATATATATATATATTGCGTTGATCCGAGCATTTGCTTATACCGTTTCTTACTAGCCTTTACTCATAATTCCTGTCGATTATCACCTGCTTTACTTACTCATTCTCTATATCTGTTACTTTGCAAACCTCAGTAGGGCCTCTACCTGTCCTCGTCACTACATCACTGGGGTTAGGCTTGGCAGTTACTGGGTACCGAATGTGGAGTACTCACACCCTTCTGCGCATGTTTTCCCCATGTGCAGATCCAGATCCTAGTACGCGGTATCTCATCTAGACAGCAGCAGCAGTATCAGGAGACTAGAGGTATAACCTGCAACGTCCGCAGATCTCCGAGTCCCCTTCGTATCTTGAAGTTGTAGTACTTGTAGATGAAACTATACTGTCTTTTCTATCCAGTTGTACATATTGAGCAGTAGAGTAGCTTGTGATGTATTGTGATATTCCGGGTTCGGGGTAAAGTAACTGTTAATGCCGAGCGGCGTCGACTTTACTATTCTTTATTTCACTTACTGTTATTTTACATGTTTTATCTAAATTTCACTTAAGGTATAGGCTGACCTAGTCGTCTAGACTAGGTGCCGTCACGAGACCCAGTCGGAAGGAGAATTGGGTCATGACAAGTTGGTATCAGAGTGTCTAGGTTCATAGGAGTCACAACATCACAAGCCCGTTTATTATAGTCTCGCGGATCGGTGCGGAGACGTCTGTACTTATCTTCGAGAGGCTATGTAACTGTTAAGAAAGATCATACTTCTTGGAATCCCTTCTCGTGTTGATTATTACTACCAAAATTCTTAAACTCTATTCTATTATTGCTTACAGATGGTTCGCACTCGCACCGGACGTACCGACGATCAGGCACCCGAGCCCCCAGCCAGAGCCACTAGAGGCAGAGGTCGGGGCAGGGAACGAGCACACGGTGCAGCCCGAGCACCGGCTAGAGCAGTGACGGATGATCCCCTAGCAGCTACAGTTGGAGGGGCACCGGAGGTCCCTACTATCACTCCAGCCCTCCAGGAGACTTTGGTCCAGTTCATGAGTGCTTTCAGTACTCTGTCTCAGGCGGGACTACTTTCTCTAGCCCCAGCTACATCCCAGGCCAGGGGGAGGGGCACAGACTCCGGCAGCCCGTACTCCTGAGCAGAGGGTTCACATGGGGTAGGTCCCAGACTATATTCCTATGCCTCCAACAGCTCCAGTTCAGCCCGATGCCAGAGCAGCTGCATCTGAGTCTGAGCAGCTCCGTCTTGAGAGGTACAAGAAGTACCACCCACCTCAGTTCAACAGTTTAGCTTCAGATGACGCTCTAGGTTTTCTTGAGGAGTATCATCTCATCCTTCGTACCATGGGTATTGTGGAGACGAGTGGGGTCTCTTTCACTACTTTTCAGCTGAGAGGAGCAGCCTATCAGTGGTGGCGTGCATTTGAGCTTAGTAATCTGGACGAGGCAGCCTCACTTACTTGGGCTCAGTTTTCAGAAATGTTTCTACTTGAGTTCGTCCCTCAGAGTCTCAGGGATGCTTAGCGTGCGGAGTTTGAGCAGCTACGCCAGGGTACTATGACCGTGTCAGAGTAGGCGGTCCGGTTCAGTGACTTGGCACGACATGCATCAGCTTTGGTATCTTCTGTCAGAGAGAGAATTCACCGTTTTATTGAGGGACTCCATCCTAGAATTCATACTAGTATGGCCAGGGAGTTGGAGACTGATATCACTTACCAGCAGGCCGTGAGCATTGCTAGGAGGATTGAGAGTATGCTCGCCTGGGACATAGAGGAGAGAGAGGCCAAGAGGTCTCGAGAGACGGGTCATTTCTCAGGAGCTCGTGGATCAGCAACACGCTATGGTAGGGGTTTTGTGAGTCACCCGGTACATTCAGCTCTTCCAGCAGCCAGTGGTATTCCAGCACCTCCTAGACCTCAGCAGCCTTATTATGCACCACCAGTATCTCAGGCGCCTCTTTCTCGAGGTGATATCACCGGCTAGTCCAACAGGCCAGTTCAGAGTCAGTAGCCACGCCCTCAGAGGGGTTGTTTTGGATGTGGTGACCCTCATCATGTGATCAAGGATTGCCCTAGAATTAGGAGGGGTGCACCACCAGAGACTTATCCGGTACCACGTCTACCACCAGGTCCCCCAGCCATACTTCCAGCCCCAGCTGCTGCCCCACCATCTCAGGCAGCTCGAGGTGGAGGTCGGGGAGGACGAGGCCGTCCTAGAGGGGGAGGTCAGGCCAGGTACTATGCCCTTCCAGCTCAATCCGAGGCCATTGCTTCAGACTCGGTTATCACAGGTATTGTTCCCATTTGTCATAGGGATGCATCAGTATTATTTGACCCAGGTTCCACCTATTCATATGTGTCATCTTATTTCGCCTCTCATTTTGGGATATCTCGTGATTCATTGAGTTCCCCCGTATATGTTTCTACTCCTGTGGGAGATTCTCTGGTTGTGGACCGCATATATCGGTCGTATTTGATTTCTATCAGCGGTTTTGAGACCAGAGTTGACTTATTATTACTTAGCATGGTAGATTTAGACATTATTCTGGGTATGGACTGGTTATCTCCGCACTATGCTATTCTTGATAGTCACGCCAAGACCGTGACGCTGGCTATGCCAGGATTACCGAGGTTAGAGTGGAGGGGTTCGCTAGAGTATACTCCTCGTCGAGTCATTTCTTTTCTTAAGGCTCAGCGGATGGTTGCAAAGGGGTGTGATGCTTATTTGGCCTATGTGAGAGATGTTAGTGCTGACACCCCTATAGTTGATTCAGTCCCACTTGTGAGGGATTATCCCGTTGTTTTTCCAACTGAATTTTCGGGTATGCCGCCCGACAGAGACATTGACTTTAGCATTGATTTATTCCTTGGCACTCAGCCTATTTACATTCCTCCCTATCGCATGGATCCTCCTGAGTTGAAGGAACAGTTGCAGGAATTGCTTGATAAGGGGTTCATCAGGCCCAGTGTATCGCCTTGGGGTGATCCGGTGTTGTTTGTGAAAAAGAAGGATGGATCGATGCGTATGTGCATTGAATACAGACAGTTGAAAAAGGTTACAGTGAATAATAGGTACTCGTTACCTCGCATTGATGACTTGTTTGACCAGCTACAGGGTGCCAAGAAATTCTCCAAGATTGACCTTCGTTCGGGCTATCATCAGTTAAAGATTCGGGAGTCGGATATCCGGAAAACTGCTTTCAGGACTAGATATGGTCAATACAAGTTCCTTGTTATGTCATTCGGGCTGACCAATGCTCCAGCAGCCTTCATGCACCTGATGCACATCATATTTCGGCCTCATCTTGATACTTTNGTGCTTCAGACCTTGAGAGAGAAGAAGTTATATGCCAAATTCTCTAAGTGTGAATTTTGGCTTGATTCTGTGGCATTCTTAGGCCATATAGTATCTTCGGATGGGATCAAGGTAGATCCAAAGAAGGTGGAGGCAGTGCAGAGTTGGCCCAGACTGTCTTCAGCTATCGAGATTCGCAGTTTCCTCGGTTTGGCTGGTTATTATCGCCGTTTCGTGGAGGGATTTTCATCCATTTCAACACCCATGACTAGATTGACCCTAAGGGGTGCACCTTTTATATGGACTGAGGAGTGTGAGGAGAGCTTTCAGAAGCTCAAGACAACCCT
>ML257060.1:0-10058 GCA_005239495.1 Nicotiana undulata | reverse complement strand
TTTTAAGGCTGTTCTTAAGGACTAAGTGACTAAATTCTCATTTAACCATTTCGATTTCAAGCCTATCAACTCTAACACATTAATAATAGAATAACCAACATATAATAAGCCACTAACAACAGTTATAATGCAGGTTTTACGTAACGACAGACCGGGTCGTTACAGTTTAGTTCTCTCATGAAACACTGGATTTGACGCAATATGAAGAGCATCTTGATTATCACACACAAGTCTCATCTGACTAATCTCACCAAATTTCAACTCCTTGAGCAACTGTTTGATCCAAATTAGCTCACATGTTCCCATAGCCATTGCTCGATATTCTGCTTCTGCACTAGACCGAGCAACCACATTTTGTTTCTTTCTCTTCCAAGACACCAAATTTCCGCATACTAAGACACAATATCCAGACGTAGAACGTCTATCAAAAGGTGATCCTGCCCAATCAGCATCTGAGTATCCAACGGTTTGCTCATGGCCTCGATCCTCAAACAATAACCCTTTGCCTCGAGCTGATTTTATATACCGAAGAATGCAGACAACTGCATCTCAATGAATATCACATGGATAATCCATAAACTGACTCACAACACTCACAAGAAAGGAAATGTCAGGGTCTAGTCACTGTGAGGTAATTTAATTTACCAACCAACCGCCTATATCTTACAGGACCACTAAGAGGCTCCCACTGTCCTGGTAGAAGTTTAGAATTCGGATCCATCGGAGTGTCAACGGGTCTACAACCTATCATTCCTGTATCCTCAAGAATATCTAAAGCATACTTCCGTTGTGAGATCACAATACCTGATCTAGACTGAGCGACCTCGATACCCGAAAAATACTTTAATCTACCCAGATCCTTAGTTTGAAAATGTTGAAAGAGATGTTGCTTCAACTTAGTGATACCATTTTCTGAAGTTTTGACAAGTTGAGATGTACCAATCGTTTATGTAATAAATTTGGTGAATCAGTAACGAGACAAGTTATTGAAGGAAGACAAGATGCGAGTCTATGTGATTTTGCAGGGATAAGGTAATAAAGTCCATATGATTCATGTCCGGTACCAATGATCCGCCATGTATTGCGTTCCTGTATAAAAATAAGGTCATCAAGAAATAAAATAACATATTTAAGTGATTTGGCTAAGCGACTAACGACTATGTGATTAAAAAGGACTGACATGAACATAAAGAACTGAGTCTAAAGGTAAGGAAGGAAGTGGACTTGCTTGACCTATTACAGTTTCCATGGTTTGAGACCCATTGGCCATTGTGGCTATTGGAAGAGATTGAGAATATGAAATACTAGTGAAAAGAGATTTGTTACCAGAAATATGATCAGATGCACCTGAATCAATGACCCAAGACTCAGAAGTTGAAGATTGGGAGACACAAGTCATGCTACTATCTATTGGAACAACGGAGGTTAATCCTGAAGATGTCTGTTTACGTGCTTTGTACTGAAGGAACTCAGTATAATCTGGTAAAGAAACCATCTGGATTGGATTCAATTCATTAGATCCAACAGATTATGGGTCTAAGGCTTCTAATAAGAATGAAATTACAATGTTCATGCTGGAAAAAATCAGATACCCTTTCTGGAAATTACTATTAACGCCAGAAAAGTCAGAAAATTTTCTGAAAATCATTGTTCATGCCGGAAAAAATATAAAATTGGCCGGAATTTGGTTTAAATTGGATGGGTAGGCTCGAAATTGCAAGACGATTACACTTTCCAAAAGAATTTTTTTCCAAATTCTGGCTGGAACAGCCTCACGCGTCGGCGCGTGGGACAGACGCATCGCCGGCGGTAGAATGGTGCATGAGTGGGTGTTTTCAGGTGAGTTTTTCTGGGGTTTAGTCGCCTATCTCTTGGGAAACTTTTGGTGGTGTTTGGATTTCGTACATCACTGATAATAAGTAATTTTGACACAAATAGTCACTTAGGTCACCGAAAAGTCGCACAGTGATTGAGTTCTTTCTTCCTGGATGTCGCTGGAATGACCCACACCGATCTCTTCTCACCAAAGCTCTGATACCATGTGAGAAAGAAAAAGAGCAAATATTATTGATTAATATTCTATGTTACAATTAGTCCTATTTCTATGTATACATAACACAGAACTTACTCCTATTATATAAGGGACTATGACCAATTACATACATTCATATAACTATTCTAACATGGGGAAACAAACAACAACAAATGAATAAAGTTTCCAATAGTGAAAATAAAACACAGACAATGTGCAACAAATACCAAAGAAGCGCAAATGCAGCAAAATGAGAGAGTAAAAAATGCAGCTCAATGCACAAACCAGAGTTCACGCGAGTTCCTGGAAAGGGCGCACCCCAAGGGTGTATAGTGTAAGTAGCCTACCCTAACGCAAGTATATCGCCTGATTTCAGGCTCAAACTCGTGACCTATATAGGTTACACAAACAAGAGAGACATAACAGATATCCAGCACAGACCGAAGAAACGTAGATACAATCTAGGGATCCTACCAGATGTAGAACAATTACAAGATAACAAAACCTAACAAAATCATAGCATTTAACACGTTACAACCACATATTTAACATTAGTAACTAAAAAGCATTGAGCTCAAGGAAAGCTTTAACTGATGGGAAAAATATAGTGAAAAAAGGGAAGCCCGGTGCACTAAGCACCCGCTATGCGCGGGTTCAAAAAAGGACTGGATCATAAGGGTTTATTGTATGCAGCCTTACCCTATATTTCTGCAAGAGGTTGTTTTCACGACTCGTATAAGTGTCTATTGTACTATGGTGAATGAACACTAAAAATAGGGGAACACTAAAGCAATGGAAGATTTTCTAAATGCAGCTTTGTCTATGAAGAAAATGTCTAATGGTGTGAGGACAAGACAAGAAAACAATACGAAGAAGATGTCAAATGATGTAAGGATTAATGAAAAAAAATTGAAAATCCACTAAGCTAATGGCAATCATAGAAAAATAAAAATAAAAATAAAAAAAGAGAAGAAAATATTACTAGATGAAAGTGCATGTTCGCTAGTGTGTATGTAAAAATAATATAAGAAAATTCGTGCTGTTATAAAATAACCACTTTATAGTAAAGAAACTGAAGATAAGTATAGAGAGAGAGTCATGTCTTATTCAACTTTCAAACTGATGTACATAATGAAATGAATTCTCCTCTATTTATAGAAGAATGAAGATGTTGTGTAAGTTGCTACTGCAAGCTGCTGTGTAAGCTGCTTGTAAGCTGCTACTGCAAGTTGTTCTGTAAGCTGCTACTGCACTAGACATAGATAATCTTCTACCCGAGGTAATATTTATCCATAATTGAATACCGAAATGATAAGATTCTTCAGGAAGCTTATGAACATCCATAATATATATTTATAACACTCCCCCTTGGATGCTCATTAAAAGATAATGTGACTCATTAAAACCTTACTAGGAAAAATCTCGACGGAAAAAATCCTAGTGAAGGAAAAAGAGTACACGTATTTAGTAATACGCATTTCTAGGCGCCTCATTAAAACCCTTATAAGGAAAACCCTGTGGGGAAAAAACCTTAGTAAGGAAAAAAGAGTGCATCGCCTATTTTACTCTCCCTGATGAAAACCTTGTTTCAAATATTTGAGTCTCCTCATTCCAATCTTGTATACCATCTTCTCAAAAGTTGAATTTGTAGAGAATATTATCCACCACTATTTCCGATCGATTTAAATTAATGTCATCAAACCAAGAAGCTGTTGCAAGTCTTTTCATTGAGTTGCTTGCACCCTGCCTGCATCAGCTGCTTGTAGATAAACTTCAATGGAGTACTAAATCGATAATATTCTTCAGGAAGATTATCTACACCAGAGTAATAAATGGCATCCATAATAATATTTTTGTAATACTCCCCCTTGGATGTTCATTATTATGTGCCTCGTTAAATCTTACTAGGAAAAACCCTGTGGGAAAAAATCCTAGTCAAGGAAAAAGAGTGCACTAATAATATACATTGCAAGTTGCCTCATTAAAAACCTTACTAGGAAAAATCCCAATGGAAAAAAAAACTGAGCAAGGGAAAAAGAGTACAATGCATACTTTACTCCCCCTTATAAAGATGTTTCAAATACCCAAGTCTCTGTGTAGGAGAAGAGCTATATATTGCTAGTAAATTAACAGGAAATGCTATGTCAGGCCTTGTAGCATTAGTAAGATACATAAGTGCACCAATTGCACTAAGATAAGGTATTTCGCAACCAAGGTATTCCTCATCCTCTTCTGGAGGTCAGAACAGATCCTTATTCTCTTCAAGTGATCGAACAACCATTGTTGTACTCAATGGGTGTGTTTTGTCCATGTAAAAGCATTTTAAGACCCTTTTTGTATAAGCAGATTGATGGATAAAGATTTCGTCTGCTAAATATCCAATTTGCAGACCAAGACAAAGTGTTGTCTTTCCAAGATCTTTCATCACAAATTCTTTCTTAAGATATTCAATTGCCTTTTGGAGATCTTGTAACCTTCTTTCAGCAAATATTCATTGAGGCGATTATACCACATGCGCCCAGATTGCTTTAAATTGTACAAATACCTTTGTAATATGATCGAGTACATTTCTCGAGACTTTGAACTATATGCTTCAAGCATTTTAAATCCTTCAGGAATTTTCATATGGATTTAATCAAATGAGTCATATAGATCATGACTTGCATTTAAATGGCTTGACATCTTCAGGTGTCTGGACTGCAGGTCCGATCCTCACAATCTTTTACAATATTGTGCACTATATTGTATCAAAGATATCGTTGACCATCATTTTGTATCGGTTCCGAAGTGGCATAACTTGTTAAGATAGGTACCTGAACTTCTTCTGGAGTTTCATGAAATGTTATGTCGTGGGCTCTTCTAGAGCTCATTTCCTCCTTATTATGATCATTTTTATCATTTGCTCATATCCTTTTCAAGGATTGTTACCTTTGGAACCGATTGGTCTACCATGCTTCATGCGTAAAGTAAACCCCATCCTTCAGGGACTTTAATTTTAATAGGAGCATCGCAGCTGAAATATGATATTTAATTTTGGACCAGCAAATGCTTTTGGCATTTGACTTGAATTATCTTCTGAGTGAGGATCATACTAATGATAATTCAATTCATATAACATATTTTTCAGCTGTTTATTCCATCCCCCAAATGTTAGAAAAACTAACATATATCACCAATATTCTTTGGAAAACATATCTTTGTGCATTGTGGTAGATAAATTAATCATATACCACACATCAAAAAATAGTAAAAATATCTGGTTTTTGATCTTAAACCAATTGTGAGGGAGGACTTATCATATTTTGTTTTTCTGATGCATACAAGTGTTGTTGTATGCAATTTAGAAAATCTTAGACCAACACATGAGGCTTTGTTCTTATAAGCGATAGTTTAGCCATTAATAACAGGTATTCAATGCTAAAGTAGCTTGGATATAAACCAGCATCATCAAGATGAACTATTTTGATTTCATAATCCAAAAATTATGCTCTTAATTGATAAAAGCAATTTCAAATGTCAAACTGCAGGTTGACAATAATTACACATGTAACCATCTCATATATGCATCTATAAGTGGTTCACATGATAGGTGAATGAGCCCATATTCACCTTTCATATATTTCAGAATTCAGGGGTTATAGCCCCAACTTTAGCTGGTATAATCAATTTATTTTGAGAACAAGCAATACAAGAGAATTCTTGAAGAATCTTCTAGTTCTTCAGTATATGCTTATCTGAATTCTCAAATAGCTCATCTAAAAATGACAAATAGAAACTTCAGGTTTATCATAACATGTGTTATCTCTTAGTAAACTTCTGGTTTACTATAGCATAAACTTTTGCATTAGTAAACTTCTGATTTACTGTGGCTACTTTTGTATTAGCAAATTTTTTACTTACTGTAGCTACTTTTGCTTCAGTAAAACTTCTGGTTTACTGTAACTGCTTTTGCATTAGTAAACTTTTGGTTTTCTGTATTAGTCAACTTCTGGTTTACTGTGATACATTATGTAATACAAATTGAAGAATAAGGCGGGTAACTTCTCACATACATATTATTTTACCCCTTATGATTGTGGAAACATGAAGATTATCAATATTTCAATCATTTGTAGTCTCAATATGATAGCCATTTGTATTAGTAAACTTCAAGTTTACTAAAACATATGTTTTGACCATAATCATATAATATGAATGACATATGTGTATATAAACTCTTCTAGAACCTTCATTTATTATCCACAATCTAATATTTATCAGACACTGCTGGTGTCATGTGTCTTCTAGACAAACAATTAACTCTCCAGGAGTTGTTGATACATTTTGTACTATCAAGTATTTCTCAGACACTTCTGGTATCATGATAGAAAATCATAACCAAATAAACAATATAAAATTAATTCTAAATTTATAAATGACAAAAATAATTTTAAAAATTCTACCACTAATTTTGTGACAAATATCTCCTTCAAAGAGAAATACCATTAACATCTGAAAATTTTGTATCAATGCGGCAACCACATAGTCATTGCATCTTTTAAGGAAAGATGCACGAGTTGCTATTTCCTTCAGGGAACTCAATAACTAACCATAATATATTAATGTGGTTGCAGTAGAAAGCATTCTACAAGAATGCATTTGCCTTGGAATGATACTTAATAAAATTTTCAAGATGTTTTACGTACAACAGGTACGTGCGGCAATGATTTTTATGCCACAAGATAATATTTATATCCTCTGTTATTCTAGCTCTTCAGGAGGTGAGTAGTGGTATTTCTTCATTCACTCCAGGGAATAAAAATGTGCTTTAAAAATAACTTTGAATAGCTCATTATTTTGTTTAAGCACGGAAAGACACACTTTCATAACATTTTCTTACTTCAGGAGGAAATTTCAATTGTGTTACTTCTTCAGGAGAAAATTTAAAATACGAAATATTGGGTATATATTCTCTCAATCATACTACCTCTTCTGGAGGTGAATTGTAATATATTTACATCAAGAGCGCGTTCATATTTACGAGCTTTATTAATATTATCACATTCACTTCAGGGAATGGATTAATATTTTTAAAATTTCTCATCCTTCAGGGAATGGAGCATAATCATCTGAACGTGCATCAATCACACCAAATTGTGTGTTGGCTTAGAACCTCTTTTAAGATAATGCTACTTCTAGAGCAAATAGAGGCATGCAAGTAAAATAGAGAAATTTTCTCTAACTTATCTTCAATTGTAACCATAGAAAGCCTAAATTATCACTTCTGGTGGTCATAGGCATATACCACTTCTGGTGGTTAACAAAACTTAGTTACAATAAGATATACGAAACATAACCACTTTCGGTGGTTATATATTTCTTCCAAACTCTGCTGGAGTTTAAGTGAATCTAATAATGTTACCTATTTTTGTAATCCTTTATTAAGATAATAAGGATGAAAACAAATATCAAAATAGGTACTGTATGCGTAACATACCAAGCAAGCGATGATAATGATATTAAAATATAAGCAAAAAGCTCAAATTAATTTACGCAAATTTGGCCATCCAGATGTAAGTGATACCTGCATCACATAAATGTAAGGGCGTCGCCTTATCTGATGAACACTAATTACTTGAAATCTCATGTGTTTAGATGACATTTGCAGGGCCTCATCCCTCCATGGCATCTCAAAAGTATTGATGGGCATTTCTGCTATGAGAAGGCCACTATTTTCTTCAATGCTTTTGAGAGTAACAACTTCGCCTCCAACAACCATGTTGATCACAATTTCATCTGCTGCCAAACCATGCGCCTCATATATGTTTCCTTCTTTGTTGTGACTTTGAATTACTTCTTATACTGAAATAGAATAACTAAATTCAAAGTAAGTGCTCGATATGATAGAATCTCGTGCTGATAATGTGTTATAAAATAATCACTTTATAGTAAAGAAACTGAAGATAAGTATAGAGAGAGAGAGAGAGAGAGAGAGTTATGTCTTATTCAACTTTCAAACTGATGTATATAATGAACTGAAATCTCCTCTATTTATAGAAGAAGGAAGTCGTTGTGCTGTGTAAGCTGCTTGTAAGCTGCTGTGTAAGCTGCTACTGCAAGCTGCTGTGTATGCTACTGCAAGCTGCTGTGTAAGCTGCTACTGCACCAGACATAGATAATCTTCTACCGAAGGTAATATTTATCCATAACTGTGTACCGAAATGATAAGCTTCTTCAGGAAGCTTATGAACATCCATAATATATATTTATAACACGTGCTACTTTGAGCTTATTTTGTATTTTAGTGTTTGTTTTTTTCCTTCTTCACCGTACTAGACTTTTTACATTGTGTTTGGTTTTCGAGGGAAGAGGAGAGTAGCATATTAGAAAAATTCATGTGTTTGTTTCGGCACAAAGACTATATATATATAGTATTGCACGGGTCGATGCAAACAACGTTTAATATCCTCAATTACTATTAGGACTAGTGGGATATTTAACCGTATTCACTTCCCTAGCTTTCGTCTTTTAGTGCCAGTATCGGCCCAGCCAGTAGGATGCTTTCGCCTGTTGGTATCTTTTTGATTTCCTTGCATTTCACCACTTCGTCAAAAATTTCTTCTGCCACTACCGTACTCCAGCTTGGCAATTCACACGGCTTGACTAGGGTTGAGCTTTGGATTTGACGGCGGACTTCTACAAGCGCTTTACGTCAAATTATTCCGGATAATGCTTACCTCTAGATTAAATCAACCAAATTCGAATCCTGAATCAAATTCTAAAATTAAAGTTCATTGACTAAATAGTTGCCTTTTTAAAAAAAGGTTTGGAGGGCTACAAACTAGCATCAGCAGATTCTAGAAAGGTATAATACACAATAATTAAATTAATTCATTTAATGAAGACATTTTTTTTAAAATGAAGTTACGCATTGACTAGTGTGAATTAGTCTTTTTTTAATTTTCTTGAAAATGACTAACAATTAATTTAAAATAGTGTGACGTTATATCAACTGGATCTAACTGATGCAATTAGAACCAAGTCAAAAGAATATATTGGTTTTCAAATTACAGGTGCTCCTGAAATCCTCCTCGTTATTTTGTCTAACCTTTTCTTTTTCTTTCTGGAAAGTCTCTCACTATCTGCATATCTTAGCTATAGCGTCATCCTCATTATCTCTGCCGCCACCTTCAAGTAATATAACCACGAATCTGGTCAATATTATTATTTAGGATTAATTATATATGGTATTCAACAGGAGAAACTTTACGCGCATGAGATATTTACATTAGAATAGACGAACATCACACCTAGGTGCGGAGCCATAAGTTTATTAAAGGGTGTCAAAGTATAAAAAAACTAAAGCTACAGAAAAAACTAAGGGAATTCAATATAGTATATTTACAAAAATAAATAAAATTACCTAACTATACAGTATATTTCCGGCGAAGGAGTGTCAATTGACACCTCTAGCTGTAAGGTGACTCTGCCACTGCTCACACTCCTTGGGGCAGGGGCGAAGCTACGTTCCTTCAAGGGTGGTTAACTTATCACCCTTCGCCGGAAAATTATACTCCGTATAAGGTAAAATATTACTTGTTATTGATTAAAAATAGACTTTGAACACCATTACATAGCCCAATGGCAAAGGTTTGAACACCCTTATTGAATTTTCTGGGTCCACCACTGCCTTGAGGTGCGACGTTTCCCCGAACCATAGGTGAATACAGAATATTTTATACACCGGATTGCCCTTATATTTTAACAGGGAGAACTGAGAAGATCTTCCTATCNCCGGTTCAAACCGGGACCGGACCGGCCCGGTTCATAAGGGGCCGGGTGGGGCTGGGTTAAGGGGTTAGGGGGGTTGAAACGGATTAAATTTTTAAAACGGGTAACCGGACCGGACCAACCCGGTTCAAATGAACAGTGCCTGAACCGATTAAACCGGCCCGGCCCGGCCTGGTTTAACGGTAAATTTTTCTTTTTTTTTTAATTTTTAAAATCTTGTGGGCCCCACTAGCCGTTGGCAACGGTCACCCATGGC
>ML257059.1:38200-83297 GCA_005239495.1 Nicotiana undulata | reverse complement strand
TACGGATTATGGATGAGTATGATATCCCGGAGATGGATTTCTCTGAAAGGCTGAATTGGCCTGATCCCTCGGTACTTAATGATGGAGTCACCACGTCGTACATGTTACGGGATGGATTTCCCTGGGCCAATGGCCAATTATGTGTACCGAGAGGACTACCTGTGAGAGTTGCATAATACATACATGGAATTTAATTGTTATTTACGGATATTGTCATTGATATACTCGATCATTCCTTAAATATTCATTATTTGAACTATGATTTACGGAGGTTGAGTTCGTCACTACCTCCTCAGACCGTAGGTTGTTTTCGTTACTTACCTGCACACTGTGTGTGCAGATCTAGGTGCACCGAGTTTTGACGCGGAGCGGTGATAGCAGCTATTCTCCCAAAGCCGACGAGGTAGCAGATGGCGTTCGCTGTCCCGTCCCTCTTTTCCCTATTCTCCTTTCTGTATTGGGACTTTGAAACTTAAAACTTCAGTTTCTATTATCCTTNAATTGAGCCAATGATGAGTAAATTTTCTCTAGTAAACGAATTAAGTATCGTTGTAACGGTTGGCTAGCCTGGTTCCACGACAGGCGCCATCACAACCCGGAAACGGGTCGTGACAGAAGCAGGCCCAGATTCTCATAGCCTCAAATGTCCAAGTATTTCATAGCCTTTCTCATGTCCGGGTGTGTCAGAGTTCCCTAAGGACCTCAAGGGATCCCGGGCAATGCTCACACCCAGATTTCATAACCATAACAGAGTAAGTGCAGTGTAGAATAGCCAGCCCCAGTGCATCAGAGTTCATAGGGATCTCACAGGAATCCCAAAGCAGTCACACACTCGAGGGGCAGAACTTAAGGACCTAAGAGTAAAGTAAGAGTGCTTGACATAGTTTTGAAAAGGTTTAGACAGGAAAACAGTGTTGAGAAGAACTTAGTTGAATGAAGGAGTTTTATAACAACAAGAGTGGTTTAGTAATGAAGTAGTTTGAACAAGAATAGAATAATTAAACAAACAGTAGATCAATCACATAACAAACAGGTTCATCACACTCAAATTACAGTTCTTCACACAGGGTTAATGGGAGTTGGGGACACATAAGGCACATGTAGTGAACACATAACAGATAGAAGCATAGAAGTCCTTGTAAGGGGTTTATGGGATTAGGGGATAGTTAACAAGATACATAGATGCAGGAAATATAGAATATGCAGTAGAGGACATAGAGATACTAAACATGATTGAGCATAGCATCCAAACAACTTAGGGTAACAAATCAATAGGTGCATAACATAACTGGACAACAAGTACACAAGCATCCAAAACAGAGTAGAGTCACATTGAGACAAACTACAAGGGGGATTAAACATGTTAATTCTAGAAAGGGTAATACATAACTAACATGCTGGGTGAAGCAATAAGTCAATTACATGTTGAACAACAGAATAATAGATAGAAACAGATTAGGAATATGATAAACTGAAGCAGTAGGAAACACATTGGTTTGGGAGCTTGAATTTAAAATCACAACATACAAGTAAAGAGAGCAAACACAAAGTGAAGAACAAAAGAGTGCAATAATTAGCCTTGTCTTGCAGCCGGCTAATTCAGTAGC
This sequence comes from Nicotiana undulata, assembly GCA_005239495.1. NCBI lineage: Eukaryota > Viridiplantae > Streptophyta > Magnoliopsida > Solanales > Solanaceae > Nicotiana > Nicotiana undulata. The sequence continues at coordinate 81,690 of ML257059.1, read as the reverse complement.
AGTAGCAAGTAGCAAGAAAGAAAGCAGAAAAGCTTTGAGTGAGAGAGAGAGTTGAACTAATGTGAGTTCGTGTGTAGACTGAAAAGAGAGCCATATATATAGTAGTTTGAAAGCTAGGTAAAAATAAGGTAAGAATCAGAATTGTACAGTAATTATGAAACTCAAAATCAATTAGTGTAAAATCAGTCCAAGTACTCCCTTAATTAAGGGAGTTATTTCAAACGGTAGAAAACAAGTACCAAATAAGGAAAGAGATCGTGTATAGATGGAGTATAACAAATAAGGAGATAATTCAAACACATTAAGTATAGAACAGGTAATTAAGGCTAGGTACATAAGATTCTAATTAAGGAAATAACATAAGAATCAATTAACAGTATAGTCAACCACATAATAAGGCAAGAGAACAAAATAATTTAAAGGTCGGAAATGAGAAAGGGTATCAATTACAGGAAATCAGGGATTCAAGTAAAATAGTACTGATTAGAGGAAATTACTACAAACTTCTGTGAATGAACGGAATAAACATAGTATAGGCAGGGAGAAGCTAAATCAGAACCCTAATAAACACAATAGGGTAGAAATCACAGAAAATCAGGGATTCAACTAGAAAATAGTACTGATTAGGGGAAATTACTACAAACTTCTGTGAATGAACGGAATAAACATAGTATAGGCAGGGAGAAGCTAAATCAGAACCCTAATAAACACAATAGGGTAGAAATCACAGAAAATCAGGGATTCAACTAGAAAATAGTACTGATTAGGGGAAATTACCACAAATTTATGTCAATAAACAAAATAAACCCAATATAGGCGGAAGAAGAAAAATCAGAAACTCTAATGAGCATAACAGGGTAGAAATCACAGAAATTCAGAACATATTCATGAGAAACAAACATGCATACAAATCAAACGAACAAAGCATCATAGACAGACTCAGAACCCTGAACTAAGCCAAGAAATTAGGGGTTTTAACATAATTAATCAATGTTAACGGGAAAACCTAAATAAAGCGTTTAAACATAGTAAAGATTATAGAATAACACTTAAAATGAGAGAAAAAGTCATTTTGAAGAGAAGTTAAGAAACCCTAGTTATGAAGACGAAGAGACATTTTGAAAAAATCAAAAAGATTCTCATGTAAAATAGTAAAATAACTCAAAATACTCTCAGATCTATTACAGATAGTCGAGAGATAAAATTAGGGTTTCGGAGAGGAACAACCCAAAGATAGAGACATTCCGGCTTAGAAGCCATATATTTAGCCTGAAATAGAAAGATCTTACTCGAACGGGACAAGGTGGCCTGAGAACGGCAAAGACGGGCCATAGGTGTGAGTGAACAACCAATTGGTCCCTTGAGGACCTCAGAGATGCAAGAAGGCGGCCATGGAGAGGGAGCCATTAGAGCTAGGAGTGGTGGTGGAACCACCATTGTTACCGGCGAGCCAGCAACGGTGAGTGGAAGCCATGGTTAGGCAGAGAGCTTGAGAGAGAATGAGGGAATAAGGGGGTAGGTCGTTTAGGTTAAATTAGGTAAGGGAAAATCTGGGCCGTTGATCAAAATTGATCAACGGTCAAGATTTAATCAGATATTGGGTCGGGTAGATTTAGGAATTGGGCTTGGGGTTTGGGCTAGCTTATTCAGGAGTTTTTGGGTTGTTTTAATAGGGATTGATTAATCAATTTAGGCTAAAATTGAAATAGGCATGGGCTATTTGTTAAATACCCAGATAGTTTAATTAAAATAGTTTTATAAAACAATTACTAATTATAAAATGAATCATATGCATGGAAATAACTTAAAATGATTATTGGATATTTAAAAATATAAAAGGCTAATTTCTGGTAAAAATAGTATAAAAATATATGTTTGGGCTATAATTACAAAGTTATTGCAATTATAGCCAAAAGATGTCAATTTGGCTAATTATGAAATAATTTGATCTTATTAGAACCATAAACAATAAATAAAAGCAAGAAATGCCTTTGAAATCATTTGTGATTCAATTTTATAATTATTTATTGGGAATAAAATACTGGACAAATTAATAAAATTTCAGAAAAATTATGGAAAAATACTAATTGCTACTAATGTATGATTTTGAGGGTATGCACGCAATTTTTAAAATATTTTGGGAAAAATTATGTATCAACAACTGTCCCTCTTTACCAGGAAAGGATGAAAGAGCTGTCGGGTAAAAGGGTTAGAGAGATTTTGGTCGTACTCTGGTTTCTGAACTGCCTACATATCCCTGGTTTTACAGGAAGCAGGTCGTATGTAGTTTCGAATTCATCGGCGATATATACCGGTGAAATCATCACAAGAACGGACGCAATACCTAAGGATGGGTGAATGAACGGTTTACGGAGGGATCAGGTTTGATATGGTTGGGAGAACTAGAGCGTGATCGCTCCTTTTGGGATAGTCGTTGTTCGCCGGGTTACCTGCAAATAAAAGCAATACAAGCGTATATTGTGCATAAATTTAAACACGATGCAGGTTCCCGTTGGACTATGAAAGCTATCTTCGGACAGTTAGGGATGACGTCCTCAGACCATGATGTCCTGGGCCATGAATTGTTTGATGAGAGATTCGCAGGCCATGAAATTATGTTCTCGGGCCATGAAGATGGTGCCTCCGAACTATGACGCCTTTGAATAATGATATGCAAATTGAGAGAGATCCTCAGGACATGACATGGTGTCTTCCGGCTATGAGGATGATGCCGTTAGACTATGATGCCTTTGGACAACTTGGCGATATTTCAGCCCATGAAATGCAATATGATGTCCACAAGACAAAGCTTAGTCTTGGGAAATGGAGGGCAGAGCTTAGACCGAAAGAGGAGCGAAGTAAATAATGCTTGAGAGACAGCGCTTAGTCTCGGTGAAAAGTAAATTGGAGGCAGAGCTTAGCCTCATGCAAGTATAGAGACAGAGCTTAGTCTCATGCAAAGGAAGGAAGAGATTAGCCTTATGCAGGTGAAGGCAGAGATTAGCCTTATGCAAAATGGAGGTAGAGCTTAACCTCATGCACATAGGAAGACAATGATTAGCCTTATGCAGATGGAGGCAGAGCTTAGCCTCATGCAAGGGAAGGCAGAGATTAGCCTTTATGCAAATGTGGAGACAGAGCTTAACCTCATGCAGGATGTGGAAGGCAGAGATTAGCTTTATGTAGATGGAAGGCAGAGATTAGCCTTATGCAAAATGGAGACAAAGCTTAGTCTCAGGCAGATAGGAAGGTAGCGATTAGCCTTATACAGATGGAGACAGAGCTTAGTCTCATGCAGATGGAGGCATAGCTTAGCCTCATGCAAGGGAAGGCAGAGAGTAGCCTTATGCAAGGGAAGGCAGAGATTAGCTTTATGCAAAATAGAGGTAGAGCTTAACCTCATGCAGATAGGAAGGCAGCGATTAGCCTTATGCATATGGAGGCAGAGTTTAGCCTCATGCAGAGGAAGGTAGAGAGTAGCCTTACGCAAAATGGAGGTAGAGCTTAACCTCATACAGATGGAAGGCAACGATTAGCCTTATGCAGATGGAAGGCAGATATTAGACTTATGCAGAAGAATGGATAGCAAATGGTAGCAGAGTTTCTTAGCTGGTGGCGTATTTTGATATTGCGATTGTTGTGAGCGTTGTGACTACGGAGCATGTTATCCTTTGTGCTGATAGCAAATGTCGGCAAGTGCAATGGTTTCGAGAATTGTGACTTTGAACATGTTTGTTCTTTGTGTTGATGGCAAATTTTAACATTTGCAACTGTGTTGAGATTTGTGACTTCGAAGCGTATTTATTCTTTGTTCCTGCATCCAAAGAAAAATCGTGAGTTCTGCAGATGGGGAAGGTTGGTTCGTATCCCTGCTGGCTTTGCTTGACTTGCTCGTCTTGGTCTGATGATCCTGGTTATATCATCGGGGTAGCGTTTGCTAAACAGAGCTATTTTTGAAAGCAAGTATGCATGATTTTGTAAAGACATAGTATAAAATATATTTTAAGAAATTTATATGAACCGACGACCGTGACATGGTCCAAGACATTGCAACCTCTCATGCTACGGAATTTTGAGGGTCCTCCTCAAAATTCTTCCCCAGTTAGATGAATTGACGTCTCTAACTGCTGCACATGTTGCAATCGGCATGAACTTGCTTCGGAATTTTGAGGGTCCTTCTCAAAATTCTGCCCAGTTTCTAATTGCGGGTAAAATGAGATTTTTATTGAATTGTGACCGAATCCATAGGGCTTCCTACGTATCCCCTCTTAAACGGGAATCAGGTCAGGCGTAGTTCAATTTACATCATTTGAGAAAAGCATAAAGCATAACACATAGTATCGTTTGACTACATCTGAATAAATAGGCTTTGGCCAGACTTTTCCATCCATCTCTACAAGTATAAGAGCTCCTCTTGTCAACACTCGGTGAACCATGTATGGACCTTGCCAGTTAAGAGAGAATTTCCCTTTGGCTTCATCTTGGTGTGGAAAGATCTTTTGTAACACCAGCTGCCCTGGTGTGAACTGTCTTGGCTTGACTTTTTTGTTGAAGGCTCTAGTCATTCTGCTCTGATAAAGTTGTCCGTGACACACTACATTACTTCTTTTTCTGTCTATGGCTAGTTGCTCATAACGACTCTTTACCCATTCTTCGTCGCTGAGCTCAGCTTCTTGTATGATTCTTAGGGAAAGAATCTCCACTTCGGCGGGAATAACAGCTTCCGTACCATAGACCAGTAAGTAGGGAGTTTCCCCAGTTGATGTTCAGACTGTGGTGCGATATCTCAGTAAAGCAAATGATAATTTTTCGTGCCATTGTTTGTGCTTTTCTATCATCTTTCTCAATATCTTCTTGATGTTCTTGTTGGTGGCTTCTAAAGCTCCATTCATCTGAGGTCTATAGGCTGTGGAATTCTTGTGCTTGATTTTGAAAGTCTCACACATGGTTTTCATCAGATCATTGTGTAGATTGGAGCCATTATCGGTGATGATTGACTCTGGAACTCCGAACTGACAAATAATACGTTTGGGGACAAAGTCAGCCACGAATTTCTTAGTTACTGCTTTGTAAGATGCTGCTTCGACCCATTTGGTGAAATAATCAATAGCTACTAAGATGAATCTGTGTCCATTTGAGGTTGTAGGCTCGATCGATCCAATGACATCCATTCCCTAGGCGGCGAATGGCCAAGGTGAACTTGTTGCATTGAGCTCATTTGGTGGTACCTTTATCATATCTGCATGTACCTGACATCGGTAGCATTTCCGAACATATTGGATGCAGTCCGTTTCCATTTGAGTATCTTCTTGGCCAAGACGAAACCATTCATATGTGGGTCGCAGGTCCCAGCATGTATCTCTTCAAGTAGTTTGGAGGCTTCATTTGCATCAACACATCTCAATAATCCCAAATCGGGAGTTCTCCTATACAAGGTTCCTCCGCTGTGAAAGAAACTGTTGGAAAATCTCTGAAGCGTGCGTTTCGAGTATGATTTGCAAGCTCTGGGTACTCTCCCTTTGTCAAGGATTCCTTGATATCGTGGAACCATTGTTTTCCGTCCGCTTCTTCTTCAACATGGGTGCAATATGCCGGCTGGCTATGGATCTTTACTGGAATAGGGTCAATGAAATTCTTATCTTGATGTTGTATCATGGATGATAGAGTGGCCAATGCATCGGCAAACTCATTCTGAATTCTGGGGACGTGCCGAAATTCTGTCTTTGTGAACCTCTTTCTCAATTCCTGCACATGGTGCAGATACGGCAGTATCTTGGAATTCTTGGTAGCCCATTCTCCTTGTACTTGGTGTATTAGCAGGTCTGAGTCACCAATTACCAGAGGCTCTTGAATATTCATGTCAATGGCCATGTTGAGCCCTATGATGAAGGCTTCATACTTTGCCATATTGTTAGTGTAGGGGAATCTGAGTTTAGAAAATACTGGATAATGTTAACCAGTTTTCGATACCAGTACATCTCCAATGCCGACTCATTTGAAATTCTCCGCTCCATCAAAGAACATTCTCCAACCGTCATAGGATTCTGCAATGTCTTCTCCTATGAACGACACTTCTTCATCGGGAAAATACGTTTTCAAGGGTTCATATTCTCCGTCCACAAGGTTCTCGGCAAGATGGTCCGCCAATGCTTGTCCCTTGACCACTTTCTGAGTCACATAGACAATGTCAACCTCACTCAGCAGGATTTGCCACTTAGCCAGCTTGCCAGTGGGCATGGGTTTCTGAAAGATATATTTTAAGGGGTCCATCCTGGATATGAGATATGTTGTGTAAGCACAGAAGTAATGCCTTAGCTTCTAGTCTACCCAGGTTAGAGCACAACAGGTACATTCCAGTAGAGAATATCGTGCCTCGTATGGAGTGAACTTCTTACTCAGATAATAGATAGCTTGTTCCTTTCTTCCTGTCTCATCATGCTGCCCCAAAACACAGCCGAAGGCTCCATCTAGTACTGCAATGTAGAGTAGCAAGGGTCTACCTGGCTCTGGTGGGACCAAAACTGGTGGTGTTGATAAGTACTCATTGATCATTCCGAAAGTCTTTTGACAATCTTCGGTCCAACTAGTTGCGGCATCTTTCTTCAACATCTTGAAAATGGGTTCACATATGATTGTGGACTGGGCGATGAACCGGATGATGTAGTTTAGTCATCCCAGGAAACTCATTACATCCTTCTTATTCTTTAGCGGTGGAAACTCCTAGATGGCTTTGACTTTTGATGGATCTAGTTCTATCCTCGGCGGCTGACGATGAACCCAAGCAACTTTTCGGCAGGAACCCCGAATGCACACTTTGCAAGGTTTAGTTTCAGGTTGTATTTCCGTAGTCTGTCGAAGAACTTCCTCAAATATGCTATATCATCTCTGGCATTCTTGGATTTAATGATGACGTCGTCCACATACACCTCGATCCCCTTATGTATCATGTCATGTAAAATAGTAGTCATAGCCCGCATGTAGGTGGCCCCAGCATTCTTTAAGCCAAACGACATCATCTTGTAGCAGTATACCCCCTAGGGTGTAATGAAAGCTATTTTCTTGGCATCTTCCTCGTCAATCCAAATCTGGTGATAACTGGAGAAACAATCCATAAATGACTGGAGTTCATGTTTGGAAATATTGTCGATTAGGATGTGTATGTTTGGAAGCGAGAAATCATCCTTTGGGCTGGCCCTTTTGAGATCTCGATAATCAACAAAAACCCTGACCTTCCCATCCTTCTTTGAAATTGGTACGATGTTGGCTAACCAATTTGGGTATTCCACCACCCTGAGGACCTTGTCCTTGATTTTCTTAGTAACCTCCTCCTTGATTTTCAGACTCATATCAGGCTTGAATTTCCTGAGTTTCTGCTTCGCTGGCGGACACACTAGGTTCGTGGGCAATTTGTGAGCCACAATGGATGTACTTAACCCGGTCATATCATCGTACGACCATGCAAATATGTCCTCATATTCCTTCAAGAATTGTGTGTACTCTTCTTTTTTCTGACGGCGACAAACGGATGCTGATGGAGTCTCTTTGACAGTCTCTGAATCTCCCAGGTTGACTACTTCAGTTTCGTCTAGGTTGGACTTAGATCTGTTCTCGAAATCCTCAACATCTCTAAAAATTTAATCGGGTATGACATCCTCTTCTTCTGAATCGCTGTCATTTTGTTGCGTTGTCTCGTTGCATGTCACAGTCATTGGTTCATCAAGATAGAAAATAGTAATGATGTATAGATATAAGTAATGAGAGAAAAACGATAATAAATAAATACTGATTCGCTGAAACATAAAAGTAGTTTTGATAGTTTAAACAATTGTTTTGGAGCATTGGAGATTTTATTGGAAAATAGAAATGCGAAAAGGAAATCATTAGCAAATGATAATAGACAATGCTTGTTCAGCCTTGCTACCCCAGGACTCGTCGGGCCCTGGATGTTCCGACAGTCCAATTCTTAAGGAATGATCCTTTGCTCACATCTTAGATGGAAGGGCCTTCCTCCTCCTCCTCCTCAACAATAACACAACAGTCCATGTCTTCATCTTCCAGGAATAGATTCTTCAAGGCTGCTAGTGCGTCTTCTTCTTCTGACCCCCATATAATGTCAGCCTGTTGGAAAGTCTGCTCCAGATGTGGTATAGGTTCCTCCAATGGGTAGTAGGGGCTTTCGCGCCCCCTTTTTCCTACCACACGGGTTAGGTACGGAGAGATCGAGTTTATGACATTCTGGACAACTCCTTAAAGGAAGAGGTTTAAGGAAGAGTCGCCACCTAACGATTTTTATGGTGCGTTAGGGCACCTAGAGTAAATAACTCATAAACTAGTTTGCATCACTAGAGATTGGGTAAGGGCTTGAAGTTATCCCAAGGGGAAGGTGTTAGGAACCCCTCAAGATCCACAACTGTGGGTCCCAGCCAAGAAGTTTTTTGAATTTGGACGATAGACAAGATAGCAAATAAGTCTCACATAAGAGGGAATTTCAAACAAGTATAAGATCTTTACTAAAGGGTTTTGGAAACATTAGAGTAAAGCATTTGAAAAGAACTGTCCTAGGTTTAAAGTAATACGGATCACATCAATGCAATACCCGGAATGTCACATCCTCAATGAGGGTCTACACGTGGTATTAGCGCAACGGTCATCATATCCATATTCTACCATTCCCACCTCGTAAAGGTTATTTAAAGCGCGTGTGTTGGTCACGAATGCTTATTGCGTGCTACTACCCGTCCCGTCCTATAAGTCTTGGAGGGTATTTAGGACTACTATTCCTACAAGGTGAGTACTAGGCCGAACACCTATGTTTAAAAGGATAAAATTCTAAGCGACATGTAAAACAAATAGGACTACCGATATGGGGAACACATAAGGGCAAATAATGGCTCACAGATCCCTCCACAAGTAAACATGTAAGTAGCACGTCTCAAACACAATTAAAGTCTCAAAGATGGGAGTTTAAAACAGGAGTATAAAAGTTAAAACAGTAAGTTTCAAAAGGATATGTTTTTGGAAAACTTAGTGATGAAAGCCACAGGGTTCAGTCATGACTGAGTAACTTGAAAGGATGATTGATTTTATTTTTTTTTAGAAATGCAGTAGTTCAGAGACAGCATTTTAAAATTTCTAGTAAAGGGAGAGATAGCCTTCAGAGAACCAGTAGTTAGGAGTGAACGGGACAGAGTGGAACATGAATGATTTTGTTTTTGAAATTCAGTGATCCAAAAATGAGTGTGAGAATCCAGTAGTTTATAAGACTTGGATAGATCATTTCAGGAAAAAAGTAGTGCATAGAATATAGAACAAGTATTTATAAATAGAATGACTTTTGCAGAGTGAGATAACTTTGAAACCCAGTAGTTTGAAAACATAATGAAACAAGAATCAGAAAATCAGTAAGAGGAAGTAAATGCACAGCTTCAAGATTGTTTTTAAATAGAGTAGGAGTTTTAAGGTAGAGTGAACTTTAGAGAAATAAAAACAAGAGTGAGAGCAGTAGAGTTCTAGAGTTTAAAAGAGACTGATTGGTCCTAAACCATATAAGTAAAACACAATTAGTTTGATTTTAGTACGTATTAGGCCTAAAGTTTTCCTAGGCGTCGTATACATTGCCTACTTATTTTAGAGGGGTGAACATGCATATTTGATTCTGATTTTAGAGGTACATATTTGCAGAGACGTTTTAAACCACTTAACCATATTTTAGCGATATTTATCAGATTAGACACATGCTAATTAGGTGTTCAGCAAAAATATAACTTGACACAAACATGCTGAAGATAAGGTCCTAAAGAACATGATATCTAATGCACATAGGGATACCTAAAGACATGGTTTATAAATGCTATGATTTATGAAAATGCAGTAATGATACCTTATAACAGTTTTATTACTTGTTATAGTTATTAACTGCAATCATGGTTTATGAGATGAGTATGATAGAAATGCTGAAAGTAAGAGAACCTAAAGCAGGATTTCTAATGCATGAGATGCATATCCTAAACAGGATGTCTATTGCACACATAGGTAAATAGACCCTATAGTCATGGTTTCTACCCACTATTATACTAAACATGCATAATTCCCCCCATTTCACTATCCAGCTCCCATTATTCGTTTACAAGTTATTACAAACCAATAATAATGAATCACAGTAGCAAAAGAAAATAAGAAGTAACTTCTATAGGGAGCCTTCAATCAGGCCCAATATTACAACCTCACTCCTTTCGAGTTTCACAGCCTTAATATGGTCTAGGTGCGGCAAAGCTCCTTAGGGCCCTCACTGGGTCCCTGGCCAATACCAGCACCCAAACAATTTACCAAGAGTTGAGACAAGTGCAGTGTTGAATTACCAACCTTGTGTGTCAGAGTTCAATGAGTACTCAGAGGTACTCAAGGCAGTGCTCACACGAAGGGGGTAGGACCTAATTTCTAAGAGTAGTGTGAAGTGCAAGAAGGAGAGGAAAGTTTGTAGTTGAAGAAAAGAGTTTGCAAAACTGGAGAGTGGTTTTGAAAGATTAACTTAGAAGCAAACAGAATTACTGATCGAAAGTTCAACAGTATAGAGTTGCACACAAGGACAATGGGGTGAGGGGACAAATAGGTCACATAATGACACAAAGAGATACATAGACTTAAGGAACTCATTTAAGCATAGTTACACAAATCAAGAAAGGTTTAGGGGACCAGGAAATGGCTAAGTGTAGACATGGTAGTAGACAGTAGCAGGAGACAGTTATAACAGGTAAGATTAGGAGCAAACAATAGTCATAAGCATATAAGTCATAAGTAGGATAAGCAATAACAAGTAAAAGGTTCAGGGGAATCAAGGGACACATGATACTTGAATAGGAAAAGAAATAACCTAACAGATGTATACAGAAATAGGCAAGGTTTATAACAAGTATTGACTTCACTCATAGACATGTAAAGAGGAAAACATGGCAAGTATCAACAGGCAAACAAGGAGTTAATTACCTGTTGAACAGTAGAAACATAGGTAGAAGACAATTAGGAATATGACAAACTGAAATATAAATAAACACATTGGTTTGGAGCTTTGAAAAATTAATTAGAACATACCAGATGATAGAAGAGCACAGCAGAATGTAAGAGCAAGTGATAACACAATAATAGCCTTGGCTTACAGCCGGCCACTAATAGGCAAGAGCAGAGAACAGCAGTAGAGCAAAGAGAGAAAGAGCACAAGATAGAGTAGTATTGATTGTTGTGTGTGTTCGTGATATGCAATGTATCAGTCTCTGTGAGAAGCTTAGAACAGTGTTATTGTTCGTTTTTTGTTTAATGAAAGAGCATGAGTACTTATAGTTGAAAACAGGTGATCAAAATAAGGTAAGAATTAGAAGGCAGAGTCAATTAGTGTAAGAAAATACACGGTTCCCTTAAGTCAAGGGATTCAAACTCAAAAATGGTAGAACAACATAGCCAAAATAAGGTAAAGGAAAATCAGTACCAGACTTAAATAAGGAAAGAATCCGGACCAAGGAATCAAGACAAGTCACTCCCTTAAGTTAAGGGATTCAAATTCAAACAGTAATAATACATAGTTATATAAGGCAGAGTAAGATCAGTCAATAATCAACAAGGAAAGAATCAGGGTCTATTAAGCAATAGGGTAACCAATTAAGACCAAGTTCAGAAACTCCAATTAAGGAATGATTCAGCAAGATCAATCAATTTAAACAACCGAGTAGCATTTAGGGTTTTAAAGAAACCTTTCAATCAAGCCATCAAGTAAGGGGATTACAACCAGTCAAGAGAGGGTTATAACACCATACTTCAGCATATAAATAAGTGAGACAAACAATCGTAGCAACAGACAGGTCTAGCAGCGTTAACAGAAAGAGGCAAGAGATGAACAACATATGAATATAATCACACAGAGATTCCACAAACAAACTAAAGAATCATTCGAAGCATGATAATCACAGAAAATGTAACAAGAAATATGCAGTAGGAAGAACCAAACACAAAGGTCTAAAACAAATTAGGGCTTTTCCACATAGGCGAGTTAAAAAGCGGTAGGAGCATAGAATCAGTAGAGATATGCAAAGTAAAAGTTTAAACATAAGGAAGAAATCATTTTTAAACAAGTGTAGAAACTCAGAGAAACCCTAATTTTAAAAAGTAAGCAAAACGTTTTAAGGCTGATGTATCTTAGAGATTTAGTCGGGAATAGTGTAAAACATAAAGGAATAAGTTTAAATCGCTAAAAATACCAGAGATTCAAGAGGTCTAGGCCACAATTAGGGTTTCATAAGAAATCAGAGAAGATAGGAGAACCTGCCGTGAAACTCAAAGGTCATGGTGGTTCTGGCATAGCCGTGTCAAGACCCCACCGGAGAAGGCCGGAAACAACCAAAGCAGGAACTCCAGTAGCTATTTGGCATGGTCGAAGCCATTGAAGACTTCAAAGATGAAATGAACCGGAGAAGGAGGCGTCATGGAGGCTGATGGTCGAAAGGGGAGAAGCTGGAGGTGGCCGGGGTGAGGTTGAGGGCCATCGGAGAAGAATACGAAGCATAAGGTTCTAGAGAGAAGGAGGAGTGGAAAAGAGACCAGATAGAGAGATGAGAGGTCTCGAAGAATGAGGGGGGTCTGGGGGGTCGGTTGGGTTAATTAAGGAAAGAGATGATCTGGGCCGTTGATCTTATTTGATCAACGGCTCAGATTTAATCGGGGTTGGGCCGGGTAGATTTAAGATTGGGCTGGGTCATTTAATGGTCTGATGGGTTGGGATTAATTGGGTTTTAAATGTGGCTAAAATTTAAATAAATGTGGCTAGGTGTTAAATACCCAATAAATAGATAATTAATTAATTAAAAATATCTAATAATTGTGAAAGGATGAAATTAAGTTTAAATAGGTAAAATTACAATAATTAACTAGTATTGAGTGTAAGAAAACATAAATTCGAATTTTAAAAGGTATAAAATGTCTAATTAGGCCATATATGCAAAGATGATTGTAATCGCAATTAAATAAAACCCAATTGGCCAATTTATGAAATAATTAGATTTTAATAAATAGAAAATGACTATAAATGATTTACTGAGCTAGGAAGTATTTCTGAAATTATTTAGAGCATAATTTATGAATTATTTTAAATATAAAATATTAAATAAACAGGGAAATAATTTAAATAAAAAATATGAAAAAATAGTAAAAATACTCATTATTGCAAAGAGTAATTTTGAGAGCTTATATGCAAGTTTGAAAATAGTATGGGAAAAATTGGGTGTCAACAGGGATCGCGCCATGGTAGCGACCAGTCGTTGTACTCTTGCCAAGTGTACTGATAACCCATACCAAAAGTGGTGCCATGGCGCTTCAACTGTATTGGTTTGGAAATTCCCTGAAGGTTCTTACCGAGCCCTTTTCCAGGCTCGTACCCGCTCCAATTCAATATTCTCTCGATCCTACTATTCCACCACTTATCCTTGTCTATTGCGTTAACCCTCTCGATCTGGTGGTAGGTTTCCCCACCCAGCCTTCTTTTACCTTCAACCACCAGGATGGTCTGGCGGCTATAGATAGGTTTGCTTCCATCTCCATGGATGATTACTTCCTAGTGGTTCCATTTGAATTTCATTGCCTGATGCAAAGTTGATGCCACAGCCCCAATGGCATGTATCCATGGTCGTCCCAATAACAGGTTGTACGACGTCGATATATCTATCACCTGAAATTCAACCTCGAACTATGTAGGTCCCATTTGCAGACAAAGACTGATTTCCCCAATGGTATACCTCTGAGAACCGTCGAAAGCCTTTACGTTCATGGACCCTTCTCTTATCTCGTACAATACCTTGCCCAATTTCTTGATTGTCGTCAATGGGCAGATGTTGAGACTGGATCCCCCGTCAATCAGAACCCTGGTGATAGAGTAATCCTCACATTGCACAGTGATGTGCAGTGCATTGTTGTGACTTAACCCTTCAGGCAGGAGCTCGTCCTCGTGGAAAGTGATCTTGTGACTTTCCAGCACCTGTCCTACCATGTTGGCCATTTCTCCACTGGTGATGTTATTAGGCACATATGCTTCGTCAACACTCTCATTAAAGCATTCATGTGCGCTTCCGAATTCTGTAGCAATGACAGAATGGATATCTGGATGGAGTTATGTTCAATTGATCGATGACTGAGTATTCTTTGGCCCGCACCTTCCTCCAAAGATCATCTGGGCCTATCTTGATGATGGGTGATCTGTTGGAGGCCTGTTTGCTAGATTCTGCCAAGTGTTCAAGTGTATAGACCCTGCCGATCATAGTCATTCCCTGCGCATCAACAACTTCTTCTATCTTGGTTTTACTTCTCCTTCTAGCCTCATCCACGTAATCCCAAGGTACAACATTAGTGTTGAAATGAGGCGTAGTTGATACTTTCACTGTTATCGGTGTGGCTACCTTTACTTCGAACGGGACGGGCAAAGTGGCAGGTGGCATTACTTTGACCTCAAACGGCACAAGTGCATCTGCGGGTGGTGTTGCTTCAAACTCAAATGGGACTGACGCAGCTTCCTCGACATCTCCTAACGGCTGAATCTGGACTATGATAGGATTAAGTGTGACTGTTGGCTTCTTTGGATCATCACCTTCTATGATCAACCCGATCGACCCCTTTGGGTCCCATTCTTCCTCTATCTCTATCATGTTGATGCCTCCACCCCTATGGTCTGGGAGAGGATTGTTGAGGATATTGGGGGTATATTCCTTTGCTTGAATGATCTTATTATCAACCAGAGACTAAATCTTATCTTTCAGTGAGCGGCATTCATCAATTGTATGTCCCTTCATGCCGGAATGGTATGCACATGTTTTATTTGGATTGATCCACTGGGATGGATTTCCAGGGGTCACAGCAGGGATAGGAGTAACATAACCAGTAACTTTTAATCTTTCGTACAACTGGTCAATAGGCTCAGCAATGGCAGTATATTGCTTGGGCAGCCTGCGGTCAAAATTGGGTTGAGGTCTTGGGAAATTTTGGCGAGCAGGGGGTGACTGAAAGTGAGATGGTTGGGAGTTGTATGTATGATAAACAGGGCTGGTTGGGGATATCTGGGAGATGTGGGTTGATAAGTAGGTGGGGGAGATGGCTGATATGTTGGTGGAGGTGCTGACTGATATGTTGGCGTGGGTGTTTGGTATGTGAGTGGAGAGGTTCGATATGTCAATGGGGATTTGGGTCCCTGTGAAACCATTACGGCTCCCACATATTTCTTCTTGGATATGCTGCCAGACTGCAGGGCCTTGTTCGTGGCTTATAGTGCTTCAAAATTAGTAATCATTCCGCTCTTAATCCCTTCTTCCATTCTCTCACCTAGATTGATGATGTCAGAGAATTTGTGGTTTTCAATCACCATCAGCCTCTCATAATATTGCGGGTCTTGTGCTCGGACAAAGAATTTTTTCATTTGTTCTTCATCTAGGGCAGGCCTGACCTTGGCTGATTCAGATCTCCAGCGGGTGGCATACTCGCGAAAATTTTCGGTAGGCTTCTTAAGGTTCTGGATATAGAACACGTCTGGTGCATTCTTGGGGTCTTAGCTGATGTACCAAGACAAATCATCTCCCATGAGGCACCTCATGAATAACTTCATATACGAATCTTCGCATCTCTTCCCACTTCAACCAATTTATCACAATAGGTCCTCATGGACCCTAGGATCACCTGTGCCATCGAACATCTCGAACGTAGGAGGTTTGTAACCCTCTGGTAGTTCAACATCGGGCTATATGCAGAGATCTTCATAGTTCAATCATTCCACTCCCTTACTTCCTTCAACACCTTGAACTCAGTTGGTCAGTTTCTTAAGTTCTTCGTCCAAGTTCTTAATAAGCATATCCTTCTCACTAGATTTGGGTGTGTAAGAAATTGGTTAGGTGGAGTGAGGTATAGTCTCCGCGTATATGGGGTTGTTATGATGTCCTGGTGCATGGGCAGAGGTGGTCATTTGTGGAGTTTTGTAGTTCAGGGATGATCAGTGGGGTGTGGCAAGTGTTGTGTTGGTGTTGTGGTGGAATAGTTGGATTTTTCGGTGGAGTTGTATGGTGGTGAGTTGTAGAAGGATTCTGTTTGTTTGGGGTATTCTGAAGAGGTATGGAGTTGTGAGTGTTTGGATGATTGATATATGGAACACTGAATGAGAAGGATAGATTTTCCAAGTTCCGGACATGCTCAAGCTCCCCTTGAAGCTTCAACAACCTTTTCTCGAGTTGTGACATAGCATCATTCTGGACCTGAGTACCTTGGCTTTTATAAGCTTCTGTTTGTTCAGTTGGCATTGTGTTTTCCTTTCTTATATTGCTCAAATCTTTCATTTTGCTTTTGCCTTTGTTTTTTCCCTTAGGTGGACTAGGAAGAGGAGAAGGTGGAGGGCCCCTGGATCTTGTGTGGTATGATGATGATGCCAGAATGCACGAACGAACCTTTGGGGAGGGGAATAATCAAAAGAAAGAAAACAAAAGCAAAACAAAAAGTAGCCAAGTCAGTGAGGATCATGAGAAAATATTGCAGTATTTAAACACATATTGCAGGAGTATAAAACGTGTCCTAATTTAGGAGCCTCGTTGTGCCCGAGTTAGGCCTAGCGACAAGTTAATTGGAGAACTTAGATGCCAAAATGCCTCATTTCATTAATATAAATAGACGAATCCAAAACGATACTAAAATAATAAGCAGGAACTAAAGTCACTAAGGGCCATTGGCCTTATTACATTGATAAAAGCAAAATGGAAACCCTATCCTACTTGGTCCCAGAAGGACCTTCCCCAGATTCAACGTCCTTGATCCCATCGAACAAATTCCCTAGCTTATGTAGTCCCAGCAGCAGGTACGCTCTGGCCAGGTGTCCTCCTTCATTTCCCTCAGCTTTCTGGCAGTCTTCAACCCTCTTGATGATTTTACCTTCCAGCTCTACTATGCCTCGCTCCAAGTATTCCAGCTTCTTGTTGGAACGGATGGCCATGTCTTTCCATTCTTCGATCAACCTTTTGTTGGTTTCATATATCTCCCGGTGCTCGTTTTTGGAGTCATGGATCCTTTTGAGTAGACGGTTGTACTTGACCTGAGCCTCGGCATTCTCGTCTATGATTCTGTGGCCTCGGCTGATTCCTAGCCTCACTAACCCATCCAAGTCGTCTTCTAACCACGTCGGATAGAAGGGTGCACATCCTGCATGGTACCTGTCTGGTTCAATTGTGTTCTTCTCCATTATGATCTTGCAGTGCCACATGTGTTGGGCTTGGCACTTGTAGGGAACATCATCATCCTGGAAGTCAGCTCGAAAATGGCTCATCTTATCAACCCTCGGCACAACTTGCTTCATGCCTGCTTGTCTCATGACCCGGAGAGGAACGTAAAGATATGAACCTCTCAACCCGATCAACACTAGGTGTGGTGCGTCCTTGGCCCTGATGATGAATTCGTCTGTTGGAAACCACTCGAACATCCACTATACCTGCTCCTCAGTTAGGTTATCAAAGAATTCTACCCACTCATTGGAAATCTCCAATTGAGCAAATCTGTCGGGTATATATGTCATCCGCTTGGGGTGGTGGAAAGCAATGTGGTAGTTCCATGCCCTTCGCAGAAATTCTTGACGATACTGGACCTTTTGGAGATGTTCTAAGAGCCATAGTTGCAGCAACAGGTTGCAACCCTCAAAATGCTTAGTTCCTTTTTGACAGCGTTCCAAGGATCGGTAATGTCCGATATGATCATCGGGACAATGCTGAAGGCTTGCCCATCAATCCGCTCCATCAAGGCCTTAGTTACCGTACCTAGCCTAGTGTGAATCCTTTACTTCTTTGTTGGAAACACGATCAACCCTACAATGAATACAAATACCCTACGGTGGATATGACCCAGAGAAGTGATGGCGAACTCATCATGATAGGTACGGTACGACTTGCTGTGACTGTATCTTTCATATAAATACTCGAAGGGTATGTATGACTATTTCAGACACTCCAACTCAGCATTCTTTTTCAACCCCATCATTTACAGGAAACCTCTGCACGTGCGGTTCTCGGGCACCAACTACCCAGGGGTCTCCCAAACTAACCCAGGAAGTCCTCATATCTCTTCTAATAGCGGTGTCATCTCAATACTCCAAAAGCGGAATACGGCTCTTTCTATATCCCAAAATAAGGTGAAAGCCTCGATCAACATGTTGTTGGATTGGATGTCCAGAAGTGAGGGTAGATTTCCCAGGTATTTCTTGACGTGTTTCTTATCACTAGATGGAAGATCCTCCCACTAGTTTAGGAGCATTGGAGGGACATTGCTGACCATACCGAATATGGGGACCTCGTGCCTCATTTTCTGCAAGACAAGAATAGTTAGGCCCTTACCCCCACCAGATTCGACTATTTATACATCTATGATTAGTATACAAGCATTTAGTTCCCCAAATAAATGCACAGAACGTGATTGCGTCTGTTGGGATTATGAAAACCCCGGTGGACTTAGGACAAGGCTGTCTTAAAGGGTTATTGTGCGGATGACACATTAACCCGACTAGGTTTGACCATAATGCATGCACAATATAACAGAGTAAGGTTTCTATGGGGTTTTAGACTGGTACCCTTGAGCGGACAACTCAAGGGGGAAGGCACGGAACCATCAACTCCACCGCTGATCGACTGGTTTTACCGTAAATAAGCCTTTCTGAATTTTAGGGTGTGATATAAATAGGACTAGCGCAACCACTCATCAAGCGTTGCTATAGGATTTGTATTGGCACGAGTGGAATATGATGCTGAGCATGATTATGCAACAATAAATAAGCAATAAAAGCAGGTTGTCATGTATTTGCACGTTATGAAAGCGGTAAATACAACAGTTATAATTTAAAGCGGTTACAAAGGGAAACAAAGAAACATGTCAGTGTCGTTTTGGAAAAATAAAGACTTGGAAGGAATAAACAATTAATTTCACATAAAGGGGAAAGGGAAAGGGTGAAGGTATTAACAAACTAAAGATATAAATTCACAAAGCAGTTTGAAATGGTAAAAGCCTAAAATCCCGAGCAGAGTCGCCATGCTGTCGCGCCCCTTTTTTCCTCTCCTTTCGGATCAGTTAGGGTTTTTGACATTGTTGGGAAAACTAATTTCCTTTTGGGATAAGGGATGTAAGGATTTTGAGAGTCACCACCTAATGAATTAAGGTGCGTTAGGGCACCTACGGTAACATTAATTTGAATAACCAGAGATTGGATAAGGGCTTGAAATTACTCTAATGGGAAGGTGTTAGGCACCTCTCAAAGTCCACAACTGTGGTTCCCGGCCAAACAAGCTTTGTGAATTTAAACAAGTAGCAAATAAGCAGTCATATATAAACAAGTAAGCAAATAATGGTTTAAAAAGGGTTAATAGTCTAAGCACACATATGTAATAAGGTTCAAAAGATTTATGGTCTAAACACACATAAGTAAAGGGATAAGAGGGGGGGGGGGGTCCTAAGTTATTTATCCTATAGGATCACATCAATGAAATGCCCGGTAATCACTCCTCAATAAGGGGCTACACGTGGCATTAGCGCACTGGTCATCATATCCGCATCTACCCATTACCCCACCCCTTAGCGGTTATTAAGCGAGTTTATTTAACAAACTCTAAGCGTGTTGTTACCATTCCTTTCTTAATGGTCCTAGAGAAATTTTAGGACCTCTAAGTATCGGTAGTTCTAGACAGACCCCTAAGGTTTTTAAAAGGAGAAAATTCTAGACGACATGCAAGAACAAGTAGGACTTAACAGATAAATACAGAAAGAAACAGTTAAGAGGCCCAGGTTTACCTCCACACATAATGCACTTAAGCAGCACGTCTCAAACACAAACAAGAATAGTTTTTATTAGAGAAAAGACCTGAACAGGATAACTAAGTGGATGTCAATGCACAGAAATATGCAACTTTGTTTTTATAAACTCGACAGTAGGGTCCTAATCAATTTTCCTACTAATTTTAAACCTGTAAGTTGTTAAGTAGTAAACACAACCAAGAACCGTTCTCCAGTTTATACAGATTTGTTACCTAAGGCTTGCCTAGGTATGGGATCATGCATAATAGTTGCAGAATCGTTAACAGTTCAAGAGTTGTTTTGCCTAAAGCATGCTAAGAATGCAAGGATTATTACCAGTTTTATTTGAAACAAGACGATCATATGTGAGACGATTTTACATCATTCATAATCAGTAGTTTAACTAGGCGTGGCTAAGAAAATGCAAACAGAGTGCCTAATACATGATTTCTAAATGCACAGAAATGACAGTTTTTATGACAATGATCTTTAAATTAACAAAATTCCTAAAGCATGATCTCTAAATGCACAAAAGAGTTACAGAATTGTTAAGACATGTTTTTTGAATGCACAGGAGTAACAACTTTTATGTTAATGTTGTTTATTAACCTAGGAGCAGGATTTCTAAGTGATAATCATAAACATGTATTAGTGTCAAATGAGATGCTGAAGCAGTATACATGAAACCTAAGAACATGATATCTAGTGCATGACATGATTTGAATATATTGGTCTTAAAGCAGGGATTGTAAGTTTAAACAAGGTAAAGCCTATAACATGTCTTCTACCCCAATGATATTGATAGAAATATATAGCTACCCTCCCCATTTCACTAGTCATCCCCAATATTCGTTTACAAATAATTATTACAGACCAGCTGAATAAATTACATAAATAGATAAAGGAAAAGAAGAAGTTACACTATAGGGAGTCTGAAGCATGCCCATATTTTCATAGCCTCAAATGCCCAAGTATTTCATAGCCTTTCTCATGTCCGGGTGTGTCAGAGTTCCCTAAGGACCTCAAGGGATCCCGGGCAGTGCTCACACCCAGATTTCATAACCAGAACAGAGTAAGTGCAATGTAGAATAGCCAGCCCCAGTGCATCAGAGTTCAAAGGGATCTCACAGGAATCCAAAGCAGTCACACACTGGAGGGGCAGAACGTAAGGACCTAAGAGTAGAGTGAGAGTGCTTGACATAGTTTTGAAAAGGTTTTGACAGGAAAACAGTGTTGAGAAGAACTCAGTTGAATGAAGGAGTTTTATAAAAACATGAATAGTTTACTAATGAAGTAGTTTGAACAAGAATAGAATAGTTAAACAAACAGTATATCAATCACATAATAAATAGACTACAAGGGGGATTAAACATGTTGATTCTAGAAAGGGTAAGACATAAAAAACATGCCGGGTGAAGCAATAGGTCAATTACATGTTGAACAACAGAATAATAGATAGAAACAGATTAGGAATATGATAAACTGAAGCAGTAGGAAACACATTGGTTTGGGAGCTTGAATTTAAAATCAGAACATACCAGTAAAGAGAGTAAACACAAAGTGAAGAACAAGAGAGTGCAATAATTAGCCTTGGCTTGCAGCCGGCTAATTCAGTAGTAGTAGCAAGTAGCAAGAAAGAAAGCAGAAAAGCTTTCAGTGTGAGAGAGAGTTGAACTAATGTGAGTTCGTGTGTAGACTGAAAAGAGAGCTATATATATATATAGTAGTTTGAAAGCTAGGTAAAAATAAGGTAAGAATCAGAATTGTACAGTAATTATGGAACTCAAAATCAATTAGCGTAAAATTAGTCCAAGTACTCCCTTAATTAAAGGAGTTATTTCAAACGGTAGAAGACAAGTACGAAATAAGGAAAGAGATCATGTATAGATGGAGTATAACAAATAAGGAGATAATTCAAACACAATAAGTATAGAACAGGTAATTAAGGCTAGGTACATAATATTCTAATTAAGGAAATAACATAAGAATCAATTAACAGTATAGTCAACCACATAATAAGGAAAGAGAACATGTATAGATGGAGTATAACAAATAAGGAGATAATTCAAACACAATAAGTATAGAACAGGTAATTAAGGCTAGGTACATAATATTCTAATTAAGGAAATAACATAAGAATCAATTAACAGTATAGTCAACCACATAATAAGGCAAGAGAATAAAATAATTTAAAGGTCGGAAATCATAAAGGGTATCAATTACTGGAAATCAGGGATTCAAGTAAAATAGTACTGATTAGAGGAAATTACTACAAACTTCTGTGAATGAACGGAATAAACATAATATAGGCTGGGAGAAGCAAAATCAGAAACCCTAATAAACACAATAGGGTAGAAATCACAGAAAATCAGGGATTCAACTAGAAAATAGTACTGGTTAGGGGAAATTACCACAAATTTCTGTCAATAAAGAAAATAAACCCAATATAGGCGGGAGAATCAAAACCAGAAACCCTAATGAGCATAACGGGGTGGAAATCACATAAATTCAGAACATATTCATGAGAAACAAACATGCATACAAATCAAATTAGGGGTTTTAACATAATTAATCATGTTAAAGGGAAAACCTAAATAAACCTAACACTTAAAATCAGAGAAAAAGTCATTTTGAAGAGAAGTTAAGAAACCCTAGTTATGAAGACGAAGAGACGTTTTGAAAAAATCAGAAAGATTCTCATTTAAAACAGTAAAATAACTCAAAATACTCTCAAATCTATTACAGATCTAAAGAGTCAAGAGATAAAATTAGGGTTTTGGAGAGGAACAACTCAAAGATAGAGAGATTCCAGCTTAGAAGCCATATATTTAGCCGGAAATAGAAAGATTTTACTCGGACGGGCCAAGGTGGCCTGAGAACGGCAAAGACGGGCCATAGGTGTGAGTGAACAACCATTTGTGATGTAATTTTATAATTATTTATTGGGAATAAAATACTGGAAAAATTAATAAAATTGTAGAAAAATTATGAAAAAATACTAATTGCTACTAATGTATGATTTTGAGTGTACATAAGCAATTTTTAAAATATTTTAGGAAAAATTGGGTATCAACAGTGGCTTGATGAGGGTATGCACTCAGAAAGGGCAATGTGTGGAGTTAAGGGTGCTTCATCGGTATTGCGACACTCTCTTGTTGGATCGACTGCTAATATTCAAGGTTGCTTGGTGACACGGAAGAATTTGAGGGGTATCCCTCATGGAATGATTGAGTATCAGGGATGTGTTATA
This sequence comes from Nicotiana undulata, assembly GCA_005239495.1. NCBI lineage: Eukaryota > Viridiplantae > Streptophyta > Magnoliopsida > Solanales > Solanaceae > Nicotiana > Nicotiana undulata. The sequence continues at coordinate 58,610 of ML257059.1, read as the reverse complement.
TATTCGAGCGGTGGAGTTGAGATCATATATCGACTTCGAGACTGAGAGTTCTAATAGACAGATTATTTTGTTGTTGTAGACTGTGAGGATGCAAGCAAAGCTAGTCAGATGTTAGTATATGCCATGATTCAGTCATTGTGAACTTTTGGAGAGTTATCTATCTCTTGTGGATGACCAGAGTTGATTTAGGGTTATTGGTAGGCCAGTATGGGTGTGTGTTCTGCACAGTATCGGAGTGATCTATGAGTTACACTTCTGTGTTGCGGGGAGTGGTGATTGTTAGTTATATGCACTTATGGTGCGAATTTATTTGGGCATTATAGCGGGATTTGAGTAAGGTAAGTAATTGGGTATTGCGGGATTGAGCCGTATTGGTTATGTTCTTTCTGATTAATGTGGTATGGGATTGTCCGATTTCCCCGTGGTTATGGCAATGCACTTGGAGTACTTGATGTCGAATTGCGCATGGTTATTGATTTTGAGCAAGATGGGTTGAAGTATTTCATGTGGACCAGCGTTTGGATGGGATCACGCATTGTAGCGGGGTTATGTAGAAGTATGATCCTTGGTGTCAGAATCGTGTGTTTTGATTTTACGATGTGTGTCAGATTCTTAGAATGGTGTTGTGAGGGTACTTGTTGAGCTGGCAATGATAGTCCCCTCGTGTGAATCTTTCATATAATTTGAGTACATTGGGATGTTGCTTTTGAGTGCACGAGTTGCACATGTTATGGCTTTGAATTGTATTGATGTGTCATGTCATCAGAGTGGTCGTGTTGGATGAGAGAGGTCATTGGACCTAGAATGAATACTATCAGTGTTGACTACAGCATAGTGGAAGGATGATATCGGAAGTTGGCTTAGAAACCTGCTATAGTTCCTGTCGGAGAAAGGGGGGAGCTCCATGACTGGCTGATCGGACTAATGGTTGCTAGTTTCTACATGTTTCTTTCATCATCGGCAGTATATGGAAGTGTTAGAGCGAGGCATTGCTTGATAAGAGGTTATGTATCGGTATTGGGGTTGTTTTGAGCAGCTATTGTGATTAGGAGTTATCTCTATGAGTGTTTGAGTCATGTAGTATATTATGTGATTACATCTTGGGTATCGGATATGTCTTGATACAGCGTGTTCATACTTATTCAGTCTATAGTTGTGGAATTTTGATCTTGTATATTATTTCAGGAGTGAAGTTTGGTTCTAAGGTTTATGGGTTAGGTTGGATTTCAAAATTTCAACCGTGTTGTGCTATTAGACCTACGTGGGTCTGGGTGACGTGGGATCACCCCGGGTATGTGTATAGTAAGATTTCTCGGCAATTTGGATGGTTTTGAAACAACTATGGGCACGTTCGAGGACAAACATATATTTAAGTGGGGGAGAATGTAACGACCCGGTCGGTCGTTCTGTGTGATTAGCCTTGCTATTCTTGTTTCTGCCTTGTCATGCCTTGCTTAGCCTGTTTATGATGTGTTGGGGTCGGTTGGTTCAGGGTCGGAGTGGTCATGGTGAGTATTGAGACACTTAGTCTCTTAAATTGGCTTAATAGTTGAAAAAGTCAACTGGGAGTTGACTTATTGGTAACGACCTCGAAATGTAGATTTTATGGCTCGGATAGCTTCGTTACGTGATTTGGGACTTAGGAGTGTGTTCGGAACGTGGTTTTGATATACGGTGTGGAATTAGGCTTGAATTGGCAAAAGTTAGTTTTTGGCGATTTTCGGTCGGCAGTGGAAAATAGGCTATCAGGGTCGGAATGGAATTCCGGAAGTTGGAGCAGGTTTGTAGTGTCTTTTTTATATGTGTGCAAATTTTCAGGTCACTCAGGAGTGTTTTGGATGGTTTCGGCATCTTTGGCGAAATATAGAAATTTCAAAGTTCATAGGCTTGAATCCGAGGTGAATTTAGAGTTTTTGCATTGTTTTTGGTATTTTGAAGGCTCGACTAAGTTTGAATGAGGTTATGGGATGTGTTGGTATGTTTGGCTGAGGTCCCGGGGGCCTCAGGTGAGTTTTGGGTGGTTAAGAGATCGATTTTTTTGTTTTGGAACTTGGCTGGTTTGCTGGTGTTTTTGCTGCAGAGTTTTACTCTATGCGTTCGCGGAGAGGGGCCCGCGTTCGCATAGAGTGTTTTGATGGAAGGGGGCCAGTTGTTCTGTGCGTTCGCGGAATATGGGGTGCTATCGCGAAGAGGTGAGCAGAGTGGTCATCGTGAACGCGTGAGAGCGGGTGCGTTCGCGTAGAGAGAGAGGCATCTGAGGACCCCAGGTCATTGGCCTACGCGTTCGCGGGTCAGTGGGTGTGTTCGCGTAGGTATGTGGAGGCTTTGCATCGCGTTCACGGGCTTGAAGCCGCGTTCGCGTAAAAATAATTAGGGGCCCGTTGGAATGTCTATGCGAACGCGGTCCTAGTGATGCGCTCGCGAAGAGTAAAGGACTGGGAAGAAAGTTTTAAGTTCAAAAACGAGGGTTTGGTCTATTTTTGCAAAAACCCCATTAGAGAGCTCGGGAGAAGGTGGAAATTGAAGAGTTTTTCAGTGAAGTTCTTGAGGTAAGTGTTATTCCATCACATTTGGGTTAATTCCATGATTTAGCCTTGATTTTTATCATGTAATTTGAGGAATTAAAGTGGAAATTGAGGGAAAATGGGAGGAAAATTTAGGAATTTCTTTTTATGATTTGAGTGGGAAATTGAGGTCGGATTTTGGTAAATTTGATATGGGTAGACTCGTGAGGCAATGAGGATTCTAGTTTTATGATTTTTATCGAATTTCGAGACGTGGGCCCGGGGGTCGGGTTTGGCCAATTTCGGGAATTGTGCCTAATTTTGATAGTTTTCGAATGGGTTTCGTCTCCCTAGCATATTTCGATGTTAATAATCTGATTTTGATAGACTCGGAGCATTTGAGAGCCGATTCGAGGGGCAAGAGTATCGCAGAGTAGCTTTTCGGGCCAGTTTGAGGTAACTAATGACTATAAATCTTGTCCTAAGGGTATGAAACCCCGAACTTAGCATCTTCTCACTGTTATGAAGTGACACACACGATGGATGACAAGTGTGTGGCGTGCAGTGATGGGGGATTTGAACTTGGTTCTTCCCGAGGCAACTATTGAGTTGCGTAATTGCTTTTAAATCACATGATAAATCGTATTTTTATGCTTTTGATATATTTGGGCTGTAAGCCAGGTTTGGGGACTTGTGCCGACCTGTTTAGACCCCTTGGGGGCTATTTTTTTATATTCTTCACCGTAGTGATTATGATTTACACTCAGTCATTTCATGTTAAACTATTTCCGAGATTCAGACTTGTTTACATTATTTTGTGATATAAAAATACTGTTTTGGGTCGAGTACCCCGTTTATTGATGGCCCGAGTGGTTTTTTTGAGCGTTTCTGATTGAGTGAGGCCGAGAGCCAATATTGTGAGGATATTATGGATCGGGTTGCACGCCACAGCATGTTACACTGTTATGATATGTGAGAGGCAGAGAGCCTGAGTGATTTATGCCACGAGATGGCTTGATATTAGCGCTTGGGCTGTAGGAGCCCCTCCGGAGTCTGTACACCCCCAGTGAGCACAAATACCTACTCAGTGCGAGTGCTGAGTGCCGAGTGATGAGTGATTGGGAGGCATGAGTGACTGTGAGGTTGCCCGAGGGGCTGATACGAGTGATTGTGAGGCATGCTGAGTGACTGATTCTGAGTGATGTTATGCCTGAGGGGCGGTTTATTATTCATGTTTTTTCCTGAGTGGCTACATATGATTCATTTCATTTTTCACTAAACTTCTTGGGCATTTTTCTGAAATTGTTGGAAATCACACTTTTTAAAGGATTTTACTGTAATTAGTTTTTAAAACGTGTTGACTTAATACACACTGTTGGAAAGGAGACTTGTATTTATTGTGAATTGATGATTTATTCTTATGTGTTTCTTACTGCTCAGACCTGATTTATTTTTATTACTACTGAGTTGGCGTACTCACATTACTCCCTGTACCTCTGTGTACAGATACAAGTGTTGGTTTCGAGTGCTAGTTTTCTTACTACGTGTGGAGATGGAGTTGTGACATCGAGGTAGCTGTTCAACGTTCACAGCATCTCTGTTTCTCCTTCTTGTTTTGTATTTAGTTCCTTGTTCCGAGACTTGATGCATTATGACAATAGAATTTTTGGTACCACCCTTAGATGCTCATGACATGTTGACTCCAGGTCTTGGGGATAGTTGTTAGACTATTCATCTCGTTTGGTTTTGTTTAAAACTTGGAAATTTAAAAATGCTTATGAAATGTTGGAAATGATTTGGAAATTTTGAAGATAATATGTCAATGTGTGATTGTTGGCTGTCCTAGTTCCATGATAGGCGCCATCACGGCCGGCTTAGGATTTGGGATCGTGACACCCCCTCTCCCAAAGTGGAGACAACAAAAGAGAAACTTATAATTCAAAAGAAAGATTGAAGGAATTGCACGTAAAAACGCACTAGATTCAGCGCCTCGCACTGGTCTGGATGTTGTGTTGCGTAATTTCTCATATTTCGTCCGGGACAAGGTTATTTCGGCCTTATACGGTCCCAACTCGTATAAAAGGGGTCCTAAACCTAATTTGGAGGGATCTAAGATACTTTGAAGGAGAATTCACGTGGGGGAACACACACCACGCTTGGAGGAGGTTTCTAACTAGTTTTTCTTTCTCTTCTCTTCTTTTATTCCCATAGTTTATTAGTTCTAGAGTTTTGGGTGTTGCATGAACGTTGTAATTTAAAGCTTGATTTTTTCTTATTATTTTATTTATTCAATCTTGCACTTAATTATTTGACTGTTTGATCGCTAATTGAATACTATCTATGAATCTTGATTGAACTCGGTAGAGAGAATTCTATATTGCATATAAGATTGAGTAGAGCAAGATCTTAACTCTGAGTGGATGGCGGATTTGCGGTTAGGATAGGAATATACATAATCCCCTTGCTTGGTTACTATAAAGTAATTATTAATGCGTTATTGTTAATTCTAATTCCATAGGAATATAGGCGTTAGATTAGCTTGAATAGGCGAGTAGTACTTTGGGAGAAGGCTACGAGCAATATTAACCATGTCAACCAATAAACCAAAAAAATTAAGTAGACGGTTCAGGTGAAAAAATCAACGAGGTTGTTAGCTAACCCATAGCTCTAGAATATTTTCTCCCATTGGATTCATCTCTAGATTAATTTTAGTTAAACATTCATACTTTAGAAAGTCGCTTGAATAAATTAATTGCCTTATTTTAAATTAGTAAATAGTTAATCACAAGTCCATGTGAATACGACATCTTACTTACAATCCTTTTTTACTTGTCGAACACGTATACTTGTGTGTGTGTTTGGGAGACATTTCAGCCATTCATAGTTACCATGTACTACAATGATAATTTTTGTTTAAACTGGAACTAAATTATTTGTACAATGAATTTTATTGAATATTGGACAGAAGTGCTAGAAGTGATGATCAGTTGAGGGTGATCTACTATGTCTTTTTTGGGTTTAACTATCTGAGGTTCGAAATTCACTAGCGCTGCGTAATGTTCATTTAAGGGGAATTTTCAGGACTCAAATTAAAGGTAAAGAAATCTCACCATTTTGTAGCGCTGGCCCACTATGAGAACGTAGACAAATATGCATAAACCCCTTTGAACTCTTGAATTCTTTTTATAATATTAGGATAATACCAAATTTTGAATTTCTTTTGGCATTTTGATGCAAATAATCCATCGATTGGTAGTTCTGAATATGTTTCACCAACTACCCATGTTAAAAATATTAGGGGAAACGTTGCATGGACGAGCAGCGACCTAATTGGAAATATTATTGTCGTGACCTCTTCAAGCTTTCACTTTTAAATACGGAAAAAGGGTCAAAACTATCCTCAGACTATTCTATTTGATATAAATATACCCTCCGTTCACTTTTTGCGTCAAAAATGTTTCAACCGTTATCATTTTGGCTCACGTATGCCCCTATGACTAACTGTCTTATTTGAAAAAAGAAAATTTAGTTAATATACACGTATTGGCTTAAACCCTACCCCAAATTAAATAGAATTAAACTCACCCATTTGTGAAGATCTGTGGACGGAGGCTATTGTTGTACCAAAAATATTCTAGAGACAATTTTGGGCTTTTTACATTTTTTAAATTATTTTCTTCACTTTACATTTACTATTGGAGTTATCATTTTTCGAAAATGTTCATCAAAAGACCTTAATTTGCAAATTCATGTCACCTACAGTTATAAATATCATTTCCTTTCTCATTATAGTAAGATAATCGAAGAACCCATTGTGAATCCATGGGCTTCAAGTTCCCAAATAGTCTAATGTTTTTCTTCACAATTTTGTTTGAATTTTATAAAATCTTAGTAAGTGTTAAACCCAAATGGTAATTTTCTGTAGAAAATAATTTTTTTATATGCCGAGGTATTTCTCCTTGAACAAAATCCCATTTTCACAACAAAAAAGGACATTCAATAGGGCTAGAGACCGAAATGTCATTGCACGTGAAATAGCCTACACTTGCAACATTAGAGCTACCACTGGAATTCATATATTAGTGCATTCCATATATTAGTGCAGAGTTATATTTTTTCTTGAGTGTATAGGATTCATGTCACATAGGATGATGGAATTGTGATGCGATAGCTAGCTGTGTAAGCGACGCTATGGTTTGTATAGATCGGTGATTAATTACCACAAAATAGGATATTAAATCAAAAAAAAAATTAAGATTTTTTATCTGGACCCCTTTTAATTAGCATAATATTCTTGTTGTTATTGTTGAAAATGGAGGAACGCAGCAAACATGAGAGTCATGGTTGTGATACCAGTGTAGTTGCTATGGAGGAAAGGGGATGGTGGTAGTCATGATAGTGGTAAAGTTGGGTAGATGGAGAAGTTAATTTTTTTAACAATTAAGAGTTTTACCATTTTTCGGTTGGATTAAAAAAAAGGTTATGGGTGGGTTAATTTAATTGGGATCAGGGTTTAAAATTGGACCTGTAAGAAATTTCCAGTAATTTAAATAACTTTTTTTTATTTGGCGTTGATTGTTAATCATAAGGGCATAAGTGAGCCAGAAAGATAAACGGCGGAAGCAGATTTGGCACAAAGGCGTTCCGCTTTGAATATCGTAAACGCAGTAGTTTATCGTGTGTCATTTCCTTTAATTTACTGCGGTATATATCATGTGATTTCTTCATTCTCTGCTTTCTGTAGCTTTTGACACTTCCTGATTATTTGCTCTGAAATCGCCAAATTATCATCAACTTGTTTATTTTTAGCTTTTGAGTGCATTAACTTGCCTTCTTCAATTGAATCTGAAATTTACGAATTACTTTACATTGAGGAGGCGAGGAACCCATGAACCAGAAACCTCAAGGCAGAAGGTGAAAACTGAAAACTGAAAACTGTTAGTAATTCTTATTTTAGCATTTTATTTAGGAGTGTGTTTGTTACGAAACAAAATATTTTCCGTAAAATGTTTTTCAATTTTTTCATGTCTGGTTGGCTAAAAAGTCTTGGAAAATATTTTCCTTATCAACTCATTTTCCTCCAATTGGAGGAAAATGTTTTCCCTATCAAAAGGAGAGAAAACATTTTTCAAAACTCTTATTCAACCTTCTCCACTCTATTCTTCATGCCCACCAACCCACCCCAACCCCCTACCCCCAACCACACCCCACCCACCTCGACCTCGCCCACCTTAAACAAAACTTCTTTTCATGTTGCAAATAATATATATTTTTTATTTCAACAAATTATTCTTTTCATGATATAGTAAAAGTATTTTCTTTCGTTTCAACAAAACGAGTACATTTTTTTATGATGTAGAAAAAAGTATTTTCTTACATTTCAACAAAACGAGCACTTTCCTTTTATGATGTAGAAAAAGTATTTCTTTTCATTTCAACAAATTAAGTATTTTCTTTTTCCGGAATAGAAAAAGTATTTTGTTTCAGAAAATGAGTACTTTCTTTTCATGATGTAGAAAAATTATTTTCTTCATTTCAACAAACTAAGTATTTTCTTTCCTGGTGTAGAAAAGATTATTTGTTTTCATCATACTATATTATAAGTATGAAGACTCAAACTAGAAATTGAAAGACTAAAATAACCTTATAAAGCTGAGTGACTATAATACCCTTCAACATATAGTATACCTTTCAATAATTTTTGTCTAAAAATATTAATACACATTCTAACAAAATTAATTTAAAAAAAAAATTAAGTCTAATAATTTCTCTCTCGGCGCACGTTAGTGACCAGATAACGTGCGCTTGGAAGCCATGGGAGGGAGAGGCAGACCAAAGAAAAACCATCAGAAGACAACGGGAGATGAACAGCGATCAATGGAGGCAAGGAAGGCAGTGTTGGAGTTATTCGTATCACCTAAGGGAGTAAGAAGTGAGGAACAAACTGGAAGATGTACGCCAAAGAACATGCAGAGTGAATCAAGCAAAGAAGGATCAGATCCGGCACAAAGTAAGAATAAATTGAAGGAAGTAGTGGTTACTCCAACAGCTATGCAGGCTGCTGAAAGTGGATCTGGGAATGGGACAAGCAAAGAACAAAGTAGAAGTGTTGCGAGCAATGGAACAGTACCATGCACTAAGGGTACTGTTGAGAATAGCAAAAAGGAAGAAGTGAAGGTTGTAAACAAGGATCAGACATGGGTAAATGTTGTAGCAGGAAACAAATTAGCTATGAAGGGGATGAATTAGCAATTTATGGCCCCAATTGTGCATAATGGTGAGAAAATCGTAAAATTAGATGCAGAGGATGTGGAGCTGGAGAATGAGAAATGGCGATCTGCAATAATACTATATGTAATTGGGGATTCACCAACAACTGGATCCATGGAAAGATTCCTAAGCTCAGTATGTAAGTATTCACAGAAGCCACAAATCTATTATCATAATGAGGGGTATTTTGTAGTGAGATTTAATAGTTTGGAAGAAAGGGATCAAGTCTTCTTTTCTGGGCCTCATACTGTGAATACTAAGCCTATAATAATGAAAGCTTGGACAGAAGATCTTAATGTTCATGATGAGGTTTTAAAAATAATCCCTCTATGGGTGAGGTTTTCTAATTTGCCTCTTAATTACTGGAGCATGAAGGCTTTGAGCAAGATAGGAAGTGCATTAGGGAATCTAGTGTATGCAGATGAGTGTACTACTGGAGCAATGAGAATTTCATATGCACGAATGCTCATTGAAATGGATATCACAAGACCATTGCCTAGGAATGTAAAGCTACAGGATCCTAAAGGGAGAATTATTCAGCAGAAAGTTACTTATGACTGGGAGCCAACCTACTGTGCAAAATGCTTGAAAATTGGGCATGATTGTGCAGAGGTTAAAAGAGAACAACCACAGAGAATGAATCAAATAAGGAAAGTAGCTAAAAAGATTTGGCTACGAACTGATAGAAGTGGAGCTGCTGAAAAGAAAGTAATTGAGCAGAAAGAAGTAACTGAAGGTAAACAACAGGAAGAACAGAAAGAAGGAGAAAATGTATTGCAAAAGGAAAATGATGGGTGGACCACAATGCTTGGAAAATCAGCAGCAAAAGCTGCAAAGGCTAGACAAAATGAAAGACAAGAAGAAGCAGGGAAGATAGAACACCAAAATTTGAAGAGCAATAGGAATTATGAAGAACCAGGAACAAGCAACAATCAGATGAGTAGTCAAGGGCTGCAGGAGCAGTATTTTGAACCTTTCTTTATACCAATATGAGTATAATCACTTGGAATGTTAGGGGGTTGAATAAAACTTACAAGCAAAAGGAGATAAAGGAGTTTGTAAGGGAGAATAATAAAGCTTTAATAACACTGATTGAACACAGAGTGAAGGAAAATAGAACAAATGACACAATAAAAAAGATAGCTCCTGGGTGAAAATGGGTGTCTAACATTAGCTCAAGTCATAAAAGCATAATTTGGATAATATGGGACCCTAGAATCTATGATTACAGGATAGAAGAGATGGATGAGCAGCTGATACATGGGCAAGTCAGGATCATGTCCAAGGCAGTTAATTTTGTCTTCTTAGCAGTCTATGGACTGCATACAATCAAAGACAGAATAAGGATGTGGCAGAAGCTAAGGCAGATACATGGTATACAGCAGGGCCCCTGGCTAGCAATGGGAGATTACAATGCAATATTACAGGCTCAGGATAGGCAGCATGGTAATGAGGTACAGGATATGGAAATAAGAGATTTTAGAGAATTCTTTATTGATACATGGATGCATGAACTACAGTATGTGGGAAGAGAATACACATGGACTAATAACCATACTTATAGCAGAATTGATAGGGGTCTGGTAAATGCTGATTGGATGATTACAATGCCAAGTATGAAAGTGCAGATACTAGAACCACTAGTGTTTGATCATTCACCTCTAAAACTAATGTTGATACAAGGGAAAAGGAAGAAGAATAAACCGTTTAGATTTTTCAATTGTATAGCTGAACATGAACAATTCTTAACAAAAGTGGAACATGCATGGGATGGAAAGTGTGAAGGAAGAAGGATGCAAAAAGTGTGGAATAAACTCAAAAAGGTCAAGGAAGGCATCAAGGACATTAATGCAAAACATTACAAAGGGGTAGATGAGAGAATAAAAGGGATAAGGAAAGAGCTTCAACTTGTACAGGAAGAAATGGGTTCAAAAATGCAGCATGATGAACTAATAGCTAAGGAGAAAACATTGAAGGGGGATTTAGAGAAATGGATACTAATCGAAGAAAGCATATACATGCAGAGATCAAGAGTTCAGTGGTTGAAGCTGGGAGATTCAAACTCAGCTTATTTTTTTGCCCAAATGAAGAACAGAAATAATATGAATAGTATACAGATATTAACAAATGAGATGGGGGTTCAGCTAATGATAGAGGAAGACATAGAGGCAGAAATTATGGGATACTATAAGAAGTTGTTGGGATCAAAAGCAGAAAGCATTCCAGCTATTAATCTAAATGATATGAAGAGGGGAAAATTATTGAATAGAGAGCAGCAGTTGCAACTGATCAAACAAGTAACAAAAGAAGAAGTGTGGGAAGCATTGAAGGATATCAGTGAATTGAAAGCACCGGGGTATGATGGATTAAATGTTGTGTTTTTTAAGAAAGCATGGAGTATCATAGGGGATGAAGTGACAAGTGCAGTATTAGAGTTTTTTGAAACTGCACAAATGTGTAGATCCATTAACTGTATTGCAATTACATTGATTTCAAAAGTCAAGAATCCCACAAGCATTAAAGAGTATAGACCTATTTACTGTTGTACAGTTCTGTATAAAGTGATTTCAAAGATACTGACAAAGAGATTACAAGGTGTAATGGACTTTCTGATCGATAGTACACATGCAACTTTTGTTCCTGGCAGGGTGATCACAGATAATATTATTCTGAGCCATGAGCTGGTGAAAGGGTATGATAGAAAAGGAGTTTCACCAAGATGCATGCTGAAACTGGACATGCAAAAGCGTATGATTCAATAGAATGGGGATTTATGAAACAGATTCTGGAGGCCTTGGCATTCCCAGCAAAATTTATAGGGTGGATTATGAGTTGTATGGAAACTGTGACATATACAATCATGATTAATGGTGCCTTAACTAAATCTTTTGATGTTAGGAAAGGTTTGAGGAAAGGAGATCCCCTGTCTCCATTTTTGTTTGTGCTTGCTATGGAATATTTGACAAGGAAGCTCAAAAAAATGGATGAAATCCCAAATTTCAATTTCCATCCCAAGTGTGCAAAGATGAAAATCTTGCATCTTGGTTTTGCTGACGACCTTTTATTGTTTTGCAGGGGAGACATTGGATCAATCAAGTTATTATAATCAAAATTCATGAAATTCTCAAATGCCTCTAGTTTGAAGATTAATAAAAACAAGAGCATGAGACCCCACTCGTCTCCACGATACCCATAGTGCGGAGAATGCGATGACACCCCTCAAGAAAACCCAGAGCGTCATCTGAAGCTAATCCGCTGAACTCAGGTGGGTGGTACTTCTTGTACCTCTCAAGACGGAGCTGCTCAGACTCTGATGCAGCTGCTCTGGACTCATGCTGAATTGGAGCTGCTGGAGGCATAGGGATATACTCTGGAACCTGCCCCATATGAACCCTCTGCTCAGGAGTACGGGCTGCGGGAGTCTGTGTCCCTCCCCCAGCATGTGATGTAGCTGGGGCTATCGGGAGTAGTCCTGCCTGAGACAGAGTGCTGAAGGCACTCATGAACTGGGCCAAAGTCTCCTGAAGGGATGGAGTGACAGTAGGGACCTCCGGTGCCCCTCCAACTGCAGCTGCTGGGGGATCCTCTGCCACTGCTCTAGCCGGTGCTCGGGCTGCACCGCGTGCTCGTCCTCTACCCCGAACCCTGCCTCTAGTGGCTCTGGTTGGGGGCTCGGGTGCCTGATCATCAATGCGTCCGGTGCGAGTGCAAACCATCTGTAAGCAAGAATAGAATAGAGTTTAAGAATTTTGGTAACAATAACCAGCACGAGAAGTGATTCCAAGAAGTATGATTGTTCCTAACAGTTACATAGCCTCTCGAAGATAGATACGGACGTCTCCGCACCGATCCGCGAGACTCTAATAAATCGGCTTGTGATGTTGTGACTCATATGAACCTAGATGCTCTAATACCAACTTGTCACGACCCAAATTTTCCTTTGCAGGGTTTCGTGACGGCACCTAGTCTCTACGACTAGGTAAGCCTAAGATGTGCGGAAATCAAAATGTAAAAACAACACAATAATAGAGGATAAAGCAAAAACAATACTATTAAACTGTGCCGCTCGGCATTTACAGCTTTACTCTGCCCAAAACCCGGAATATCAACAACGTCACAAGCTGTATACTATAGCTCTATACAACGAAATTGGAAAGTATTTATGTCTAAGTACTATGACTATACTAGGATAAGGAAGGGGACTCGGAAGGTTCTGCGGACGCGGCAGAAATACCTCACGGTCTCCAAAAGTTGTTGCTGCTCCTAACCTCAGTACTGCATACTGGTACCTGGATATGCACATGGGAAAAAACATGCGCAGAAGGGCGTGAGTACTCCACATTCGGTACTCAGTAAGTGCCAAGCCTAACCCCAGTCAAGTAGTGACGAGGCCAGATTGAGGCTCTACTGAGGTTGCAAATAGAACAGTTATAATTTAACAGTTGCAAATAAATGGAAATAATTAACGGAAATTTAAAATAAAGCTAGAAGGAATAATGTAAAGTAGCCCTCAACTCAGCACAACATATAACTTAATAGATAATCGTGCAATGAAATACAGGGGAAATGCTCCCGGGTCTCAGCCCGTAGTCCCAACATAAATATGCAATGCAGTACAAGGGGAAAGCTCCCGGATCTCAGTCTGTAGTCCCAATTTAAATATGCCATGCAGTACAGGGGGAAAGCTCCCGGATCTCGATCTGTAGTCCCAATTTAAATATGCTATGCAAGATGTATAACGGATGCAGCGTAATTCAATAGTTTATGAAAACAGTAGGCAATATAGAGTAAAATACTTCATCAAGGTTCAAATAGTAGTAGTGAGTGAAAAATCAGGTAAAATCGGCTGACGTGTTTAAATCTTAAGTTGCTACTCACTTTAAAACGATCACAATAATAATAGAATGGAAAATGAGGTATGACATAGAAAGAACGAAGAAATCCAGTAAAATAACCCATGCACGCACCCGTCACCTCACGTACACGGGATTTTTATAGTGAAAAATCAGTTAAAATGTCTAAGGGAAACATCCCCAACACAAAGTTAGGCAAGCTACTTAGCTCGACTGAGTAAATCAACTCTGTAACACTCTCTTGCCACGAGTATCAAACTCCAGGTGGCCCAAATCTATTCAATTCGATTGCATATTGTAAATATCATTTCTAAAAATCAAAGTAACTAATTAATTCGAATCTAATACGCGAAATTAGGAATTTTGACCAAAACGCCCCTCGGGCCCACGTCTCGGAATCGGGTAACATTTACATTTCCCGAACCCTCATTCCCCCACGAGTCTAACCATATAAGAATCTCTCAAATCGGAGGTCAAATACCCAATCAAAAATCAAAAATTTGATCTAAGAAGTTTCTTCATTTTTCCCAAGTTTCTACTCAAAAATCTCGAAATTAAGGGTGGAATTTAGGATTAGAATCATGGAAATTAACCTATGATGGTTAGAAATCACTTACCAAGAATACCCAGGTGAAAAGTCCCTCAAAGATCGCCTCTCCCGAGCTCCCACAATTCAAAAATGATGAAAATAGGCTTAAACCTTCGAATTGGATATTTAATAGTCTGCCCAGTTATTGCTCTATGCGTTCGCGGAGGGTCCACCGCGAACGCGAAAGGTAAAAATTTATGGCCCAGAAAAAAACCCTATGCAAACGCGGTGAGGGACCCGCGAACGCGGTCAGCAAATCCCTAAGCCTTCGCGAACACGGTCCCATATATGCGAACGCGAAGGGTAACTGACCCCTGACCCCTGGGACCCCCGCTAGACCTATGCGAACGCGACCAATACCCCACGTTCGTGATGAAGAACCAGCCTCAACTACGCGAACGCACCCTACTACCCGCGAACGCGAAGCTTTAAAATCCCTGAGCCCAAAATAGTCTATGCGTTCGCGGTGACCTCTACGCGAACGCATAGAAGGAAACCAGCTGTAGAAAAATCTGATGTTTTATTAAGTCCAAAACCACTCCGTTGAGCATCCGAAAATCATCCGAGGGCCCTGGGACCTCAACCAAACCTACCAACTAACCCAAATAACTTATTCAAACGTGGTCGAGCCTTAAAAACACGTTCCATAACATCAAAATACTCAAATATGCATAGATTCAAGCCTAAGAACTTAGGAATTTTCAAGAATTCACATTCGACGCCGAAACACGTCTAAACTCATCCGAATGACCTCAAATTTTGCACACAGGTCATAAATGACATTCCGTACCTGTTGTCGCTTTCGGAATTCCATTCCGAGTCCGATATCAAAATCTCACCTATCGGCCGAAATCGCCGAAATTCTAACGTTCGCCAATTCAAGCCTAAATCTACATCCGACCTCGAAAACATATTCCGAACATGCTCCTAACCCCAAAATCACTCAACGGAGCTAACGGAGTCGACGGAGTTCCATTCTGGATACGTCTTCACACAACTCTAGCTACGACTCAATTTCTAAAGCTGAAATTCACCTTAAAGGACTATATGACCAAAATCACTCCGAATTTAACCGCTCAACGCTCCGACAAGTTCCATTAACATAATAAGGCATGGGAGAAGAAGTTATTAGGGAATTAGGTGCGCTAACTCTCAAAACGACCGACGGGGTCGTTACATGAACATAGTCAAAATTCCTTGGTTTTGGGATTTTTAATAAAATAAATGGTGCCCCGAAACACCGTAAAAAACCCGGGTGGCGACTCTGAATAAAATAAATCCCAAAATCGAAAAATGTCACTTAAAGTGGAAAAACTCCCTTATTACCCTTACCGGGTGAAAAAGGAGGTGTGACAGAATTAAACCAAATGTGATTGAAGAACACTTACCTCAAGAACCCCACTGAAAATCCCTTCAAATTCCACCTTCTCCCGATCTCTCTAATGGATTTTTTTTGAAAATATGGACTAAACCCTCGTTTTTGAACTTAAAGTTTCTGCCCAGGGAATTACTCACTACGATCGCGGAACTCCTCACGCGATCGCGAATAACAATTTTGCTGCCCCACTAAATTACCCTACGCGATCGCATAGCACTGCCAACAAAGCCCACGCGATCGCAGGCCCCCTTACGTGATCGCGAAGAACAAAAGCTCAGCCCCCTCACGCGCCCTTTAACTCTACGCGAACGCGAACAGCACCACGCATTTGCACTGCACAATAACCACACACCCACGCGATCGCGACCTCCACCACGTGATCGCATATAACAAAAATCATGCCATCCTCATCTAGGCCTACGCGATCTCAAACATCCTCCCGCGATCGCGTAGAAGGAAACCAGAAACTTACACCAGCAAAAATCTGCCCAGTTTTCAAGCTCATAATTGGTCTGTTAACCACCCGAAACTCACCCGAGGCACGCGGGACCTCAACCAATTGTACCAACACATCTCATAACCTTATTCAAACTTAGTCGAGCCTTCGAAACACCAAAAACAACGCAAAAACACCAAAATCGCATCGGATTCAAGCCTTTGAACTTTGAAATTTCTAAATTTCACCAAAGATGCCGAAATCATCCAAAACACTTCCGATTGACCTGAAAATTTGCACACACCTCCAAGATGACATTACGAATCTGCTCCAACTTTCGGAATTCCATTCCGTCCCCGATATCCTATTTTTCACTGCCGACCGAAAATCACTAAAAACTAACTTTCGTCAATTCAAGCCTAATTTTACACCGGACATCACAACCACATTCCGATCACATTTCTAAGTCCCAAATCACCTAACGAAGCTATCTGAGCCATAAAATCTACATTCCGAGGTCGTCTACCAATAAGTCAACTCCCAGTTGACTTTTTCTATTATTAAGTCAGTTTAAGAGACTAAGTGTCTCAATTCTCACCACGACTACTCCGAACCCGAACCAACCGACCCCGACACATCATAAACATACTAAACAAAGCATGACAAGACAGAAATAGGAATAACGGGGCTAATTCCACAGAACAACCGGCCGAGTCGTTTATATATATATATATATATATATATACACTTGAACCACCTAAAATTTCAATCACATGGTAACCATCCCAATAGTTAAGAAACGAAGATATTTTGAAATGCTCCCATATTCCTATTTATAAATGCATCTTAAGATGGTAAAATCTTGACCAAAAGTCAAATAGGTGAAAGGAGGTTGACTATTGTGGATCGAAGGAAAGATAGAGTTAGACCGAAGCACTGGGAAGAGACTGATTAGACATAACATAACGTTTCTTCAGGTTATCGTGGATATGACTGTATTTATTTTGTGTTTCCACTAGAAGTATTTATTATTCTCTTTCTCATATTATTTTAGTTTTCGATTTTTATTACTACCGATTATTTATCATTGTTTCGGTTTTCTTATTGCGTGCGATTTTGATGTTGTTACTGTTCTTGCATGCCTTCATTATTTTCAACATAGCTTTTTCACTATCTTTTTTCTTGAGCCGAATGTCTATTGAAAAACAACATATCTACCTTTACAAGGTGGGGGTAAAGTCTGCGTGCATATAATTATCCTTCCTAGACCCAATAATGTAGGAACATACCGGGTATATTGTTGTTGTTGACGAAGAAAATCCAAAATTCAACATTCAAGTACGAATTTAGAATAAATAAATCATATTTAAAAGCCACATTTATTTATAGCCAAATATAAGTGGAATACATGGAGAGATTACCCATTACAGCTCCAATTTATTTTTCTGGAGGCTACATAAATATATCATCCCTTAACCAATCTGGGGAGTTTGTACAACAAAGTCCAATACATTAACAAAAAGACGAACACGATTACATCTTAAATCTTCTGTCACAGGACTACCGTTTAGTACAGTTTGAACATTAGTTAGCTTTGGATTTTCCTTCTGAATTATTTGCATAGCAAACTTAGCTGGTGTTCCAAGAAGTTCTGGCCATCTTTCCTTTGTCACTCCTATAATTTATACATAGATATTTTGATGAAATTAAAGAATATCAAACATTAATATATTTGCACTATTATATATAAATTTAACAGTACTATGCATCACAATTAAATATATATTAGAAAAAATGAACAAATAAATTTCACTAGTAATATACATAAAAATGGATCTATTGTTGAAATATGTGAAAATGAACCTAATTATTATTGGAATAAGCAGAAAAGATGAAATTAAGAATAAAAACCAAACCTGGGCAACCAGACTGAGACACATCAAGTTGCAAGATATCGATTTCCAAATTTCGAGCAGTGAGGGGTTGAAAGACTGTTCATAGAATAATTCACGTAAGTTTTTCTTTTTCTTTTTTAAAAAATAAAAAAATAAAAAAAATAAACTTGAAAGAAAAATAACGTAGGAATAAATGTGAGAATGAGAAATGGCTAACGTGATGCAAGAAGCAAGAAAGCAACGACGTGAGCAAACTTCACCATAGTCTTTGAAGAATAAAAAGAAAGGAAACAGTATATGTTTTGATGTGTTAGATTCATTCTGTTTTGCAGTGATATATTTATAGGATCTTTTTTTTTTTTTTTTCTTTTTGCGTCAATCTACTTGTTGTTCTAAGCAGCCATAATAGACTAATTTAATATGTTGAAGATAAGCTTGATGTGTTGTCTTTTTTTTTTTTTTTTTTTAAGAATTTCTTTTTCTCGACTTTTGTATTAGTTGTTGTTCTATTTAGGGGTGTACAAATTTAACCGAAAAATCACATTAAATCGAAAAGTCAAACTAAATTAATTAAAACACTCGACTTAGTTTGGTTTGATTTGGTTTGGTATTGAGTAAAAAAAATCCGAAATAACCAACCTGACATATAAATATATAATTCTTATACATATTTTTAAGATTTTATATAGAATTTTTTTTAAAACTGTCTAGAAATATTTGGGGTTCTCTTGCGGGATATAAATTTAATAGAATATGAAGTGCTCCATAATTATTGACCTTAAATAATGGGTTGCATGATCACTTTCTTATCAAGTGTTACAGAAATGCGTCTATCTCTTTGTTCTTCCATATTCATATCATTTGTTAAGATCCTTAAATTCTTATATCTTTTTCGAATGTGAAGTGGTTATTAATATTTAGGTATCATATTGATTTTTATGTTTAATTACTAAATTCGGTTAACCTGAAAGTGTATATTAGTGTCAAACGACTAAAAAAATAACTATATATTATGTGTTACTAATAGAATTCTCCATAAGAATAACTATATATTATGTGTTACTAATAGAATTCTCCATAAGTGTATTTATGTTTGTCAATTTTTTTTTATTTTTACTAAATAGATATTTACTAATAAAATATTTAATAAAGTAAAATTGAAATAATATATAAGTAATAAACAATCCGAAAACCCGATAAAATCGAACTAATCTAAACTGATATAGCTAATTTGGTTTGATTTTGATAAAACCAAACCAACTCGTTCTATATACACCCCTGATGTTGACGGTAGTAGCACTACACTAAACTTAGTTTCGTAACTGATTGTTTTATAAATTTTACGTAGATCTAGCAAAGAACCAACAGCATATGCAAATTTGATGGACTGGAATGGCCGGCCTATGAGGGACTGGTCTTTAAATATTGTCTCCATTTATAATATATTTAAAAAAAGAATTTTTTTCCTTCCTATACCATATATGAAACCTTATTATCAAATATATTTATGGTATCTAAATTACTCGCTTGGTCCACATTTTTCCTACAATTTCTGTGCCATTCGTATATTAGGCATTTAAAAGGGCAGAATCTTCCCTAAAATACGCGCGAATAATCAGGAAAGAATATTCTGATTGATTTATTCGACATTAAATTCCAATTTTGGATCGGAAAGGATATCTCACATCTGTTCTTCATCGTTTTCAGAAATTGGCAACCACATATTTGTTGTTCATCTTTTCTTCTCTCAATTCCACCATTGACAGCCATTAAAAAGCTTGAAAGCTTTGAATTCAAATTTGGGTTTTCAAAAATCATTATTTGTTTGGATTAGGTGTTGTTGAAAATAATCGGGAATATGGTTTGGAGTTTATATCTCAATTTTGAGGGGTTTTGGTGAAGATTAGACTTGGTTTTGACTGAATTTCAGATTGAATCTCGAAGAAGAAGAAGACATATTGCAGAAATTGTAGATAAATTGTAGATAATTGTAGTTAAATTATAGATAAAATGTAGAGAAATTATTAGTTAAATTATAGATTGTACATAATCACAAAATTGAGTGAACATATTCAACTACAAAATTAAATACAATCACGACAGCATAATAACTACGTTTAATATAACTACAAAATTTTCTCTTCATCTACAAAAATTTAACAAAAAAATTACAAATAAACTACAAAGTCAAACAGATCTCAATATCGTTTCTACTACAATTAAACTACAATTACTTGTCATTATTTGTTGAATAAATAGATTTTAATTATTTTATGCCTTTCAAAAATTCTGGTTTGTTTTGACAAAGAACGCATCAATAGAAGAGATAACACAAAGAGCTGGAGGAATAGGTTGCTGCCCAGAATGAATTGAGCAACTATACAGGAAAGGAGTAGTAGTGTGGAGGAAGGAAATAGATAGGAGAGAGGGATTAGGAGTCATAAGGAACCAAGCAGGAAGGAGTTCAACAATAATGAACACAAGT